>OY292527.1:11517579-11755937 GCA_958496365.1 Subacronicta megacephala
AGCAGTTTTGAAGATATCAACAAAAATCTAAAATTTGTTTACATCGATGATATTATCGTTTACTCCGAAACATCGCTGTCTTATTGGAGCAGTGCGTTTAGTTGGCTAACAAGTACTTCTAAACAAACTTTCCACAAAAAATTACAAAATAAAATTACTTTTAACAAAAAAGTTAAACCGCCTTCAAAAAATAATATAATAATTTTGTCTAAAACAGTTTGGGAAGTCGGTGGCGAAAATAAAAGACCCACTCAAATAGAAGTCACCGACTTCCCAAACTGTTTTAGACAAAATTATTATATTATTTTTTGAAGGCGGTTTAACTTTTTTGTTAAAAGTAATTTTTCCATAGGACGAACGCTTATAAGACCGACGCCCATAAGAACGACGCTCATAAGACCGATTCCCATAAGACCAACGCCCATTTTCCATAGGACGAACGCTTATATGACCGACGCCCATAAGAACGACGCTCATAAGACCGATTCCGATAAGACCAACGCCCATTTTTTTTTTAGTAAAGCTTACTAGCAATTTGGTCCGCATATTACTAGTAATCTTGTTAAGTTGTTCACCCCTCGTACTAAGCTAAATGCTTGTATTACGAGTGGGTTCACGTCGGTAGTGCAATGGGTGTTTCGAACCGGCAACCATATGATCGCAAGTCCGACGCCCTAGCCATTAGGCTAGCCGCTTCGCATTATATCAACATCCATAAAACTGACGCCTATATGCGCCCCATGCGTATATATCATGCCTACGTCTATATTTTAAGTAAGCAGATATCTATCAAGAAGGCGGTCAAATGGGTATATTTTACCTTCAAAACGCTTCCTGCTGGGTCCTCTATCAGGCTTAAAACTAAGTACTTAGGTACAATATTGTCCTCTGCACGTACATCAAGACAAAACCAACCCTTTGTCCCTTTGTCCTTATTTCGGGAACATTCCACGTCTCTAACTTTTTGTCTTTCATCTTCCTTTGTTTTAACTTAATTACACAGAGTTATATAAAATAACTGACCAAATATTTTAGATGGTAGCCATTCTACAGTGCCAACTGATAGTGTCAGTAAAATAAATCACATTTTTATAAGCTTCAACTCAAAAAAGGGTTTTTATGTAAAAAGTCGTCCCCAAGTGGGTACCTAATTCTTCATTATTTATTTATGAGCTTCACTAAATAAAAGGTTATATACTTACGTGGTGAATGAATTAAAAACAATTTGACAATTAGGGGTAAGTTACCTACCTAAGGAATGTGGACTAAAAATCATACCATCACACCTGTATTCCCCGAAGGGCAAGGCAGAATTACAATTAGGTAATACACTCTTTAAATATTTTTTTTATTAATTTCCCATAAAATATTAATTCAATATGCAACGCCTGTAGCGACCCCTGAGGTCCGGACAATAGATTTTGCATTGTGTCTGTAATGTACCTAGTACTTGAAGGCTTGAAAGGAATTATTTTAAAAATAACTGTGGCTTTTAACATACCTTACCTACGATATTTTTTAGGCATATTTCCCAAGTACCAGCTACTTAGGCTATGTTATCCAGAAGCTTACCTAGCTTCTGCTCTGCAAGAGCTCTGAAGATTTCTCGAAGATATTTAACTGTCGTATTACACTTTTTGAAACACAGTTCGCGGTAGTAGGAGTTGCCTGGTAGAAATGGTAATGTAAGGAAAAAGCGTTATGCCTTTTCTAGACGTTGGGTTTCCGCTGGTGTTGGTTTCTGACGCACTCGTTTTTTTTTAGGTGGCACGATTTTAGGTTTCTTTGTCAAGTCCTTGCACGTGGGAAATGACACTCGATTCAATACCGTAACCATTTTCAATACAATCGGACGGACATCGTGACCTGGGAACTGATATCTACGCAAAGGTCCAGCTATAAAAGTATCACCCATCCAATTTGTATTGTAAACAAGGTATCTCTATTTATTTCACCCCTTACGACTATCCTTCATAAAATCCTTGCATCTTGTAACTCGAACACTTTTCTTTGAGTGTTTCCTTTGACAAATAGAGTTGGGATCTTTTATTGAGGTAAGACTGTTTCGTGTCGTACGATTTGCACTTACTGGGCTGGAAAATGTATTGGATAGGTACTACATGCTAACTTATTTCTTTGATATTTTTTTCGTAGAATTCTAGAAATCGTAGAACAGATGGCCGGTGGTGCAAAAAGGTTCTCAAGTGGAGGCAACGCGCGTAAAGCCTCCAATGGAGTTCATCATCATCATCATCAACCCAATACATTGTCCCACTACAGGGCACGGGTCTCCTCTCAGAACGAGAGGGATTAGGCTATAGTCCGCCACGCTAGCCTACTACGGGTTGGCAGACGCCGTCAAGAAAATCTCTCAGGCATGCAGGTTTCCTCACTATGTTTTCCTTCGCCGTTTAAGCGCGTGATAATTTATTATTGGTTCGAAAAGTCAGAGGTGCTTGCCTTGGATTCGAACTCAAGACCTTTGACTTGGCAATCCAATGGCCGTCCAATCTTTGACTTGGCAGTCCAATTACTAGGTTATCACTGCTTTTTTTGGTTAAGGTCGTGTGTCCGAAGTTTTTAGATGCAGACAGCTTATAACCGAACCAAACCAAAACACAGTGCAAATATAGTTCCTCAAGTAGTTAGGTACCCACTTATCTATAGTAAAATTATCATCATCAACCCATTCATGCCCACTGCTGGGCATGGGTCTCCTCTCAGAATGAGAGTTTAGATTTAGATTAGGCCATTGTTCACCACGCTTGTCTACTGCAGCGTGTATTGATTTTTATTTAAATATTTTAATTTAAAAAAGCTTATACAAGCATTAGTGAAACATTTTTACTGTTTATTTTAACAAGAACGACGTTTGCTCTCGCTCAAGAACGACTCGTTTATTACTGTAACGCTGTCTAGTTGCGTGGTACAAAAAAGTTAATCCTAATCTAGATCCTAATGGTATAGTAAAATCAAACAAACCGAAGAATTTGATGGGAGAGGTGAAAATGTTGTTCAAAAAGTACTACTTTGTTTGTTTGCATTGAATAGGCTCTGAAAGTACTGGACCGATTTAAAAAAATCATACACCTATAGAAAGCTACATTATTCCTGACTGACATAGGCTATATTTTATCCCGTAAAATGACAAGAAACGTATATTCCATGCGGGTGAAGCCGCGAGCGGAAAGCTAGTCTTGAATAAATGATTTGTGACTTTCCCTTCCACCAACCGTGTATCAACTGCTGTATTAATAAAAAAGTTGTCAATAATAAAAAAATACGAAAGTCAATAAATGCCTACCTACTGAGATATTTACAACTTGCCGATCAAATCAATTGCGTCCATTCAATCTATGATACGTGTCTGCAAGCACACGTCTCCAAGGACCATCTGCGCGCGAATTTTCTGTCGTTCATAAAACGCGGGCAATCTCGGGAAAGATACTAAAGGGACAAAACAATTTGAACAACTGAATGTACTCCAACTTTATAGCACCCAAGTGAATAGAATGTGATGGAGTGAGTTTTGAAAAATGTACAATGCTTCTCTTTAGTGTGGGACGCAAAAGTTATTTCATCTGAAAAAAGATTTCTTTTTGCTCCCGTGGGATCTTGAGAATACTAGAAAATGTTGTAGAGTACCTAAGCCTAATGGTCGAAGTAAGGTGGGTTGGATGTCGCATTTCCCAATGGGAATAGTTTAGACCACAAAAAGAATAAAACATTTAGGTAGATTGTACATTAGTAGTCAATTTTCTTCTCAATTTCTTGAGAATAAAGTACGAAATTTTCACAAAGAAATGAATTTTCTAATTAAAGAAAATTTCTAGTGAAAGAAAAATTCGATCTCAGGCAGGGTTTGAACCTGCGTCCCTCTGGTTAAGTACATCAGACGCTTTACCAATTAAGCTACCGAGACCACTGCCTGTGATGTCGAATTTCTCTTCCACCTTCTACGTCTTGAGGCGACGTCGGCACCATCTATTGAAGACATTACTATGTCTTTCAACCAACACGACTGCCTTTACAGGTAGTTCAATGTCGAACGATGTTACCTTACCGTATTATGCTTATTTTTTTTATTATTTTTTAGCATTAAATATTGCGAAATTTTCACAAAGAAATGAATTTTCTAATTAAAGAAAATTTCTAGTGAAAGAAAAATTCGATCTCAGGCAGGGTTTGAACCTGCGTCCCTCTGGTTAAGTACACCAGACTTTCTTTCACTAGAAATTTTCTTTAATTAGAAAATTCATTTCTTTGTGAAAATTTCGCAATATTTAATGCTAAAAAATAATAAAAAATAAGCATAATACGGTAAGGTAACATCGTTCGACATTGAACTACCTGTAAAGGCAGTCGTGTTGGTTGAAAGACATAGTAATGTCTTCAATAGATGGTGCCGACGTCGCCTCAAGACGTAGAAGGTGGAAGAGAAATTCGACATCACAGGCAGTGGTCTCGGTAGCTTAATTGGTAAAGCGTCTGGTGTACTTAACCAGAGGGACGCAGGTTCAAACCCTGCCTGAGATCGAATTTTTCTTTCACTAGAAATTTTCTTTAATTAGAAAATTCATTTCTTTGTGAAAATTTCGCAATATTTAATGCTAAAAAATAATAAAAAAAATAAGCATAATACGGTAAGGTAACATCGTTCGACATTGAACTACCTGTAAAGGCAGTCGTGTTGGTTGAAAGACATAGTAATGTCTTCAATAGATGGTGCCGACGTCGCCTCAAGACGTAGAAGGTGGAAGAGAAATTCGACATCACAGGCAGTGGTCTCGGTAGCTTAATTGGTAAAGCGTCTGGTGTACTTAACCAGAGGGACGCAGGTTCAAACCCTGCCTGAGATCGATTTTTTCTTTCACTAGAAATTTTCTTTAATTAGAAAATTCATTTCTTTGTGAAAATTTCGCAATATTTAATGCTAAAAAATAATAAAAAAAATAAGCATAATACGGTAAGGTAACATCGTTCGACATTGAACTACCTGTAAAGGCAGTCGTGTTGGTTGAAAGACATAGTAATGTCTTCAATAGATGGTGCCGACGTCGCCTCAAGACGTAGAAGGTGGAAGAGAAATTCGACATCACAGGCAGTGGTCTCGGTAGCTTAATTGGTAAAGCGTCTGGTGTACTTAACCAGAGGGACGCAGGTTCAAACCCTGCCTGAGATCGAATTTTTCTTTCACTAGAAATTTTCTTTAATTAGAAAATTCATTTCTTTGTGAAAATTTCGCAATATTTAATGCTAAAAAATAATAAAAAATAAGCAATATAGTACGATATAGAAACTTACCGGATTATGGTCACCTCGAGGTCTGTTAGCGCTGATTAGGTGCTGGCTTCTTCATTTCACAATCCTCAAAGCACTTACACTTGCAAGTTTAAAAACAGGGCACTTTTGATATCAAGATGCTTCACGGCAAAAGTACACGCACGATAGACTGATTGATAAATAAACTGATTAGATTTTATGTCAACTCACGAAACTGCATAGGTTCCTACCCACAAATTATAGTTTACAAGTGCATTCGGTAAACAGATTACTTACCACTTACTTACATACAAATAGTTACTTTAGATAGTTATTCAAATATCGAATTAATATTTATTTTTTTATTCAGTCTGTAGCGTCCCAATGCAGGGCAAAGGCATCGCTACCCAACCCGACCAGTTGCTAGTAAGCTTTTTTTTTTAAAAAAAAAGTTCCTACTCGTGTAATCTAACATGGGGCAAAACGGCATAAACCCATCCATAATCGTGATGCTTAAGTAGGCACTGTAGAGACGGTATGTACAATAAAGTTCCACTATTATAACCTTGGTCCGTAGTTTGTTCGAAATAAGTAAGCCGATCGGAAGTTGTCTGCAAGTGGTGTAGAAGTGGTAAATTTTAATAGAAATAATCGGTGTAAAGATAATTAGAGTCGCATATGTTTCACATTTCTAATTATTTTGTTTACTAATTTCAATATTTATGTATAAAAACACATAATTAAACGATTTTATCACCGCTGTAGTTCGGAACGGCTAACTTCCGATCGGCTTACTTATTTCGAACAAACTGTACTCAACAAATAAGCAATAATTATAGAAATTGATCTTGTCTTAAAACTGCATCATTTAAGACTCCACTCCGATCCCGACAGTACCTGGTACATTATATGATCCTCAATCCATTGCTGCGTCGCTACTGAACACAGGTTAGGTTAGGATCAGGGTAAGGGTTAGAAGACTTCAAATGCCGTCATGAAAATCTCTCAGAAATGCTGGTTTCCCCGTTTAAGCGCATGATAATTAATTATACGCACATGACTTGGGAGTCAGAGGCACGTGTCTTGGTTTTTATCTTGAAACTTTTGACTTGGCAGTCCACCAGGCATATTATTACTAGGCTAAAACTGCACTGTCGTTGTTGCGAGCGAAATCTAGAAATTCAATCAAATGAGTCAGTGTAGTCCAGCTGAGCCCATAAAACTATGTTCTCACGTCGTCTATGCCTATGAAGACTTGGGTCTATAGCATCATACCAGTCCAGTACCTGTTAAAAGGCCGTAACAGCCGAAGCCTAGAGAAGGTGGATTTCAGAGGATACCCTCTCGCTTTGGTGGAAACTTCTGGGAAGCAAGAAGGGCGCATCGCAAATGAAGTGGAAATATATGAAAAGTAAAAATCCGACTCTCAATAATACTACAAACTGATTACGGTATGTATATTCTCATTTAATATAAAAATTATAGATATCCACTATAATATTTACATGTAAGTTAATGGCAAACAACTTGTCAAGATTCAAAATAAAAGTAAAAAACATAAACGCTGGAAGTAGTTGATCTGTTAACCAGATTATTTGTGAAACAGAAAGGTGAAAACATACTTTAGGGTGTCAAAGCATCTATTTAATTACAGTATAAGAGCTAGCTACTAGGTAAATTAAAAATAATTTTAGTCTCAATAAAATTATCATCATGTTTTTTCTAATTTTATGCACTTTACTTTTATAAACGCATGTATGCGTCTCATAGCATTGACGGTCTCTATGCTAACATTATGGACAGCAGCATGATATTTCTAACGCAGTCATTCTGTCATATAGAGGAGCATATAAACGAACATAAAAAACTTCACATATTTTTTACTTCCTGAAAAGGACTCCAAACTTATGCCAGAAGGCCCCTGGACGGCCTAAGCCGGCCCTTGTAGCAGTAGGTATTACGCATATGATTCGTAGCTATTTTGACCCACTAAAGTTACTTTCATCTTTTTGCAAACCAAGCATGAAACATACCGAAAGGTTATGTCGATGAAAAACATGACAAAAATGTTATTTTCTATACATTAACATTGGTTATTTCGACTGATAAGTCGACACAGTCCTTCGTGTACGTCATGTTAAGCCTGCTGTTTCACAATAAGTTATACATCTGTATATACAATAATACTGTACATCCAAACTATTGACCTCTCATATAATTTTGACCGTAATATGTCACATTGAATCTGAAGCTAATAAACTATACTTATTTAAATGGAAGTCATTTTATAAGGTAACCTACGATGGCTGACAAAACGGCATTTGACTTGACTTGAAATTTTAGTTTCATAGAAGGACTTAACTCTTTTAATCACCTGTTTTTCCGGAAAACTTGGCGTGTCTTTAAAGGGATTATACTTTTACTTTCTATAAAAAAAAAAGATATTTAACCGTCTGTTTGTAATGTCAAAATAACAGCTATTTACTAAATGCGTTAGGAAAGTATGTACGGTATTTATTTTTTCGGTTCGGTTTCGGTTCGGTTCAGCTGTTTCGGAGGAAACAGCTGGTCCGAATTTGACGGGACTTTCACTGGGAGATTTAAGAAGTAACTTGTGCTATTTAACATCATGACCCTTTGTAGTCGAGCAAAAATAAAAAAGTGGAGCATAGATAGTAAGTAAATCAATACTATTCCTTGACATATTACGGACAAAAATACATATTTCCTATCACAGACAAGACACTCAATTTAGACACCAACAAATCAATAGACAATTTTATTTTTTTTATTTATCGCGGTGCCGTTTACTGTTCCAATCGTTATGGAAGACTTTTCTACACATTCGACTCCAAATTTACTGGAATTATTTGTAAATTTCAATATTATTGCTAAACTATTGTGCTATAGATTGTGTGAACTACAAAACATTTTTAAATGATTTACTCTTATATGATAATAAGCGCGCGGATTTAACTTTATGTGATGCTGCGCTTTACCGCGGTTAATTTACGGATTGGTGACCATTTTTAGCTCCTCGATTCCAGAGAACGAATTCTAAAATATAAAACAGTATGTAAATTAAGTACTTAGTAAACTTTAACAAGAACAAGACAATGGCAATTGAACATATGTTTTATCCAGCACATAAATAAGCGTTCACATCACTCTTTACAATACTAATTGTAATTGGAACCTTAAACAGCACTGCTTACAGTCTATTTTGCTTTGAACACTAACAATGCAACTTGACTTGAGAATAAAGTTTATAGCTACACCAGTGTAGGCAGAAATTATCTAAATTAAAACTGTTTATTTTTTCTAGACGAAGGACAAAATCCACTTCGGCCAAGTTGTACCAAAGTATACATTTGATATTTTAAATAAAACTCAGATCTATATATCATCTAATCTTGAATTTTGATTGCACATCATACGCCTCCCATTCTGCCATTACTTTACAAAAAAAAAAGGAAATTGATTATTTATATGTACTTAAAGAAAGCTTATTCGACGTGTCGCCTAAAATATAATAACGATTGGGACATTATGTATTAGTTATATTACTAGGACTTCAGTAGCGTGAAAATTATCAAAATGTACCACATTAACGCTAAGAAAACGTCGCTTGTAAGTCTGCTTTATCCGACAAATACCTCTAGTCACAGAGAGGAAGAAGTATTGTCTACCAGACAAGCGCGTGAGATACTGATTAAATTTCGACTAAAACTAGCAGTTGCTAACAACATTTTAGTTTAAAACGTAATTTAGTTGCGTATGCGCTTGGGTATTAAAAGTATATAAAAATCGTTGAATAGATTTTACATAGCTGAAGTAGTTCGCTTTCAGCGAAATATTAACTGTTTGGTCGTAAAAATGTTTTGACTTTAACCAAAAAGAAACATCATAATAATTCAGGCTCCATATCTAGAAAAGGACTGCGTTATTAATTCTGTATGAAGTCATCTCTTTCTCACAGCAGAACGATAAAAGTAACACTTCCAACTTCCTTGCCACCTAATATAACTAATAAATGATGTATCAACCATAACCAAAAAGCTTAAATGCTGGTACCTATATAGACATTGTACATTTCATTACAAAATCCACCGCTCAGTGCTGTAAAAACTTGATATGTACAGGAGATTACTAACATTACTAAGTTGCCCTTATAAACTAAACTAATTTACACAAAAACACGGTACCTATACCTTGTCTTTTTACACACCATATAATGTCCTAAATTTTAGAACATTCACTATAATAATTATATACACAAATGAATTATCAGTTTTATTTATTATTGCCATCGAAATTAAGTAGTTCCCAAGTTCTTTATATCTCTAGCATAAAGAACAATAAAATTAAGGCTTTATTGTAAGGCAGAAGTCTAAACATTAAATAAAGCTTTCCAATCTATTGGCATGATTTTTTTTTCTAATTTAGGCTTAGATTTTAGTCCAATTCTTGGCAAAGGTTTGATTCTGGTTAGTTGCGTGTGACCATTCGTGGTTTTTAACATATTAAGCTCACTAGAGCATCTAGGACATCTAGATTTACATAAAAGGAACTTAGAAGAAAAATAAACAGTCTTCAGGAACTTTTATTTATGCTTTTTTATATCTAAAAAGCTGGCCACACATTGAAAGAAATTCTAATCGGCGCTAAGAACTTCGCGACATAATTTATCGTATATTGGGTTCATGTTACATGTAGTCTTATTTTTGAATTAAACACTTCATATAAGCAGAATAACATCTGCAAAGTTAGCTGAATCTTTCCGCAATATTTATCTGATCAGAATTTCTGACAATGTAAGCAGCCTTCAACATATGAGTTATTATAAGACTGAGTAGAAAAGTATTCAAATTTCCACACACAACCACCTGTCCAGTCCTTATAACCGAAATGATCAAATGTAATAACAACCCAACACTGTTCTTTGCGCGTTAAACTGTACACTCACGGTCACTCTGATTTATTTTTCACTATACAAAATGTATTTAATTTATTATCGTGTATCGAGTATGCTTGTACGAAAATCGTTCTTTTATATCATATAAAATTGCGTATTGGTACTGACTCTCTTACTAGATCCAAAAACAAATGGTAATCTTAAGATCCATGCTAAAAATTGACGAGTATATAATCTAAGCATAAGTTTATGCTCACATTTGTCTTAGCATTTTAACCTTAGTGTTTAGTTTCATCCAAAGTTATTTAAAATCGAGAAGAAACCATAACATGGTTGAAAGAGAGTATAGAAAATATTAGTAAGAGAGAAGTCTAGACCAATATTAAGCACCAAAAAAAGACTTCCAAACCAATTTCTTTGTCTAAATAAACTGCCGACTTGTACTTAAATATAGCCAAATTATTACTACCATCCATGACAACATAAAAGTTGACTAGTTTTGCAAATTTTGAAGGCAACATGAACTATTTACAACAATTTATATAACAATTCCTTTATCACATTATCATGGCAGTGATTTTAATAAAATTTGAGCTGCAACTGGCTATGTAATATAGCAGAGACGTGACTAGAACAAACAGCTGTTTACTTTCGTCAGTAAATGCATTATAAATGACGCCGAATTCTTCTAAGTCACTGCCATATTGCAGACTTTGGAGGTGCAAGATTTTATGCATGTTTCAACAAAATTTAATTAGACATATGAGTGTTTGGTATAATTGAATGATTTGTTTAATGTTTGTCAAGTTATTTTAAAATTACTTCAAGAAACGGTAAACTATTTTCTCACTAATTTTATTTTAACATACTCTTTCTCTTTTTTTTTAATTTAACTGAACTTTGGCTACAATAATTTAACTTGTCTTAAGAAAAGAGTGTAACTGTAAGCAATACACACAGAATAAGAGATTTCACATTATCTGTAACTGAAAGCATTCTATTGAAAAAATAGGCCATTACCATCAGTGATAAGTCTCGAAAGATTTAGACAAAACACCATATCATTACGGACTATTAACATGCATTGAACCATGCACCCTGCTAGTAATTTCCACAGTTGCAAGCTCAAAATATAGCTTTGTTTCACAAATATCACAGTAACACTGTATTGCACTCCTAATTCTGCCCACAACACTATTTTCGTACAAGCATACTTTACGCACGTCACTAGAGTGTCACACTATCACTTTTTGAGCCAAACGACCATGGGTTCGTCTGGTTCTCGTTTCACTCAGTCCAGCTGTTGCACTTGAACTACAGACGTGGGGGGTGGGAGGGAGATCTCGTACTTGATGAGGCCCGTCCTCCCAGTCGATAAGACTAGGCCGCCGACTTCTTTTGCGTCGCCACTGGGGAGAAATATTTAGTTAGTTAATATGATACTTATTTAATTTGCTTTCTTTTCCATTAAAAGATTAGTCAATGAAAACCTTTAATTAAGTATTTATGGAGTATGTATGTATCTAGTAGAACGAATCACAATCAGTATTGTGCAGGATGACATTATGGGTTATAGGTTAGTTATGTTTCATGTAAATGGTGTGTGTGAGTGCGTGTGTGTGTGGGGTGTGTGAGTGCTGGTGTGTGTGAGTGCGGGTGTGTGTGTGTTTGTGTGTGGGGTGTGTGTGTGTGCTGGTTTGTGTGTTGGGTGTGTGAGTGCGGGTGTGTGTGTGTTTGTGTGTGTGTGGGGTGTGTGAGTGCTGGTGTGTGTGCGTTTGTGTGTGGGGTGGGTGAGTGCGGGTGTGTGTGTGTGTTTGTGTGTGGGGTGTGTGAGTGCGGGTGTGTGTGTGTTTGTGTGTGGGGTGTGTGAGTGCGGGTGTGTGTGTGTGTGTGTGTGTGTGTGTGTTTGTGTGGGGTGTGTGTGTGTGTGTGTGTGTGTGTGTGTGTGTGTGTGTGTGTGTGTGTGTGTGTGTGTGTGTGTGTGTGTGTGTGTGTGTGTCTGTGTGTGTGTGTGGGGTGTGTGTGTGGGGTGTGTGTGTGGGGTGTGTGTGTGGGGTGTGTGACTGCGAGTGTGTGTGTGTGGGGTGTGGGATTGCTGGTGTGTGTGTGTGTTACCTGGTGGTGTGGTGCCGCGCGTGGTGCTTGTGCGCGAGGTGCGCGAGGCTGGGCTTGATGTCGCGGCCCACGATGTGCAGCTGGGGCGCCAGCAGCCGCCGCGCACCGCCCACGCCGCCCACTCCGCCCACGCCCACTACGATCTGGTTACCTATCACCTGCCCCGACCTGTTCGTTACCTAGATAAAAAAATTGGTAAAAACAAGGTTATTACGAAAATTGGATACGGATTGGAAATACAGCAACAAACTGGAAACTACGATAAATTTCGCGAATAAGTCGCAAAAGATTTTTAACGTTACACGACACTAACGCGTATTTTTGCATTATAGATATGCAATACCTACCATTTTCTTTTTACCATTGTATATTCCCAAACATACACACTGATATCCCAACAATATAGTATATAACGTATTTTCTAATTAGCAATCTTTTTGTTCTACCCATCCTACACTTCTTAACCTGTAACGAGCGACATCAAAAGTGAAACAATTCAAAACAGTAGTCTCAGGGACATACACCGTTTATTTTTGTTTACTCTAAAGCCGAAAGAGAGAAAGTAGTTGGTTCAGAATCAGTAACAGAATCGATTGCAATGGTTTTAGCCTATGTTATATCTTTGTCCCAAAAAATGTTGAAAATTATTCAAGTTGGGATTACTATTACGAATTATTTTTTATAGTTTTTGCCTATTAGAAATTGTTCAAAATCATGCGACACTATATAGATTTTTTTTTCAGATATAAAATTTTATTTGATAAGATCAAAATTACTGTGAACTATTCAGACAGATCTATGGGCGATTTTAGCTACGTACAAATCTTTTGATATTACTTTAATGTTCACAAAGGTACCTTTAAAACAAGTACCGAAGCTTTCATTGAAGGTATTTTGAACCAGACATTTGGAGCTTTCAGTTGTTTTCTTGCTTGTAATTGCCACCATTTACGACGTAAACCTAATAAATACAAATAGGATTTATCATTATCAAGGCTTGAAGCAAATACCATCAAACCTTCTTAACCGTAAGTAACTAGTTGTCAGGCATTAAAAGCTTCTGACTACAACTTATTACTAACGTCTTAGATGTCCATTTGCAAAAAGCATGTATTAAAATGACCATTGAATTAAATTATTCATAGATTGATTCTCTTTCTTTGAGACATTTAAATAATTAAATTGTAACAAAACATGAACACAATTTGGTTTTGGCGTGATGTGTGGTCATTTCGATTTTTTTCAAGCAAACCTTGATTTTGTTGCTTTATCAGTATTTTTGATGTGCGGTTTGTATATCCCATTTGTAAATATGCCAATCATCAAAGACCAAGTTCTTGCCGAGGCATAGAAATAAACACTAATTAGCTTACTTGTATAATTATATTCAACATTCATCTAGATATACCTACATCATCTGCATCTACGAATAAATAATATTTATTCGTAGATGTGCATAGATCTAGCAAAGAGATGTTCCTCTACCCCTGTGATAAGTAAATTAATATGTTAACTACATAAACTTACAACTTGTATATGCGTGGCCTGTTGGTGGTCTTGCTGGTCCATCTCCAAGCTGTTCTGATGTTGCACTTGCTGCTGGTGTTGCTGCTGCTGCTGCTGTACTTGCTGCTGCACTTGTTGCACTTGTTGCTGCACCTGTTGCTGCACTTGCTGCGCTTGTTGCGCCGCCTGCTCAGCCGCCTGGTTTACCGCTTGTTGCGCCACTTGTTGCGTTACGGACTGACTCTGTAATAGTTTTTAATGGTTAATCTTCGAGTAGACGTCACGCGAAAGTACTCACAACGCCGGCGACAAATAAGGGTATTTTGGCAGAATTTTCATTTTTACATTTACATTTATTCTAGACCGTTTCGTACCAATCACTGCTGGGCAAAGGCTTCCCTTCCCTTTCCAAGCTACCCACGGTATATTATTTAGATAGTTTAAATATACCCCCAGTGTGCAAAATAGCTTGGTTCATCCCAAAAAGGCATAGGCCAACAGGATTGGATAACAGGTACATATTTAATAGATTTTAAACCTATTCAATAATGTATATGATAGATTTATTATACACATTTGTACTGTGACGTTGGTGAAAGTCCTTAACGTTTATAGCGTGGTGTTCAAGGGTAAAGAGTATTACATTTCTAGGAGGCAGGTCCATGTGCTGCCGCTGGTGCAACATGAGGTGATTCTTCTGGAAGAACGCCTTCCCGCACTGATCACACACGTGCGTACGAAGGGTACAGCTGCCGTCCGGATGCCTGCAGCCAATAGAAACGTTATTAGTATATATTAAGTATTGTAGCGCCATCTAGCGCGCTACATTGAACTACGCCGAAACAAATCCTGAATCGCGCAAGCAAAATTTACCGCGCGATTAGCATAATAATACAAACGCTCATCATCAAACGTCGGACCGCGCCCCCTAAACAAAAATCCTTTCTTGGGCCTCCATCCCAAGGGAGGATTTTTGTCTTTGGCAAGACATCGTCGCTCCACTGTCGATTATTTAGTATTTTAAAAGTTTTATTTTATATTGGAAAAAAGGTATATTTTACTATAATTCTTACTTTCAGTACAACAGTGTAAATTTTTCGTGACAATGTCACATCACACATCACAGCTGGCAGAGAGCTCACCGAGGTGGCCTAGGAAATGTTATGACATCCTTCAATAAGATAAAACTATAACATCCACTCAATGAGGCCTAGTTGCAGCAGTCGATTCTGCTTTATTTATAAAGTATATATTTAATAAGTCAATATTTTATACAAAGTATACGAACCTCCTTTGATGAGCTAATAAACCGTGTTTAGCCGCGAAACCTTTCCCGCAATCGCCACAAAAGTGGATTTTCGGTCTAGGCGGCGTTACGTGGTGATTCTGTAATATAAATAATAGTTATGGTCATCGTATAGTATGGTTTATTAGAATAATAATTCACGAAGAACTGTTGGAAACAGAACGGAACACTCTCGAGGAAATTTGATTAACAATAGAATTACAAAATAGTACAGGTTCTTGGAAATAACTGTGCATGTTGTCTGCAATTGTTTTGCAGTTGTAAATTTTAATATTAAGGCTCCGTGTAAAGACAATTGAGTTGTAAATATTTCGCATTCGTAATTATTTTCCTTACTAATTAAACAATAAAGTGATTTTACCAATACGACAGTTATGAGCGTCTAACTTCAAACGCGCAGTTATTTCAAACAATATTCGAGAGTTGATAAGTGTGCATCATCTACAAAGGTAGTGTTAAACTTCTGTATGAACTAATTTTAGTGGGCCAAAATATGCCGTTCACCTGAAATTACAAATATGTATTATGTGCCTCTTTGACACAGTGAGTATGAAAAATAATTAAAAAGAACTAACCGTAGCTATAACTTGCGTATGCACAACATTGTTGGGATTAGACGAAATTATCTGTATAGGTTGATCTGGAACAATGAAACCTGGAAATAATTCAAGGTATATTTTTAATAATATATAGAAGGCAGTTTATTATCTTAAATTAAACAAAACGGCAGGTACTACTACTAAACATATACCTTGTCCACCAGGTAAGCCAATTTTTGGATGGAACTAGTGATTGCAGGAACGTAACAATGTGATTATCGATCCGATTATTGACACTGATTATTGTCTATACTCCATTTGGTTAGGTACTTAACTAAAGGTAAACAATAAAAATGGCGACGTTCAGAGGGGAGTTGGGAGTGAAATTAATAACAACACAACCAACAATCAATAAAACTAACGAACAAAAAGAATAATAACAAATTAACACCATTTGCGGCAAAAGAAACACAAAAACGAACGAAAGTAAAGTAAATACAAACTGTTACGTATGTCGCCTGGTTACCCGACTAAGTATAATATCGGTTAATTATTTCGCTCCGCTTCCTCGCAGTACTACTTCTCAATTTTTTCGAGTTATCTAAAGTCTACTACGCAGAAAAATGTTTTGAATATCTGTATTTTTAGATTCGTTTTAGTAGGCACATTGCAATACTTTTTCATATAATTATAAATTTTGATTTAATTAATTGTTTGCAAGCTTAAGAATAATAGTAACTATTTAATATTAAGCAAAGTAGTAAGATATGCTAGTATAAAAGGAGAATGTGATTTTGAGTTATTGAATAATTTATTTTGGTGACGTTTTATTTCAAAATGAAAAATGGCCCTATAAAAGAACCTTTTTTATGATTTGTTTACCTTTAGTTAAGTACCTAACCAAATGGAGTATAGGAATGATTACTGATTGTTTGGTTGTTGAATCGAAAAGGGTGTAACGACGATTTTTATATAATATTCATTTTACATCCATTTCTTTTCAAAAGTACCATCATACCACCACGCCTGTATTCCCCGATGAGTCAGGCAGAGGTGTACTAATGTACACTCACATTTCACCGGTATGTTTAGGTCCCATGTAATACGGGCGAGCCTATTGCCATTAACCGGGCACAAATCCAGACTCCGAGCTGCTACTGAGAATTTCATAGAAAAACCCAATAACACTTTGCTCGACCTGGGGATCAAACCCAAGACCTTTAGCGTAGCAGTCGCGATTGGGACCACTAGACTAATGAGGCAATCTAAACAACAGAATTATTATACTAATAATACTTTAAAAATAAATATTATACTAAAGTATTACTACTACTTCCTTAAAAATGTTGCTTCTTATTAATGGTGTACGATAAAGTTTATTCTATTCTATTCTATTCTAAAGTATAATAATGTTGTATGATACTAACTGTGTTGCTGCGCCTGCTGTGCGGCGGCCACGAGGCCGGGCTGCAGCGCGGCCGTCAGCGCGCACAGGTCCGTCACACATGTACGGTCACCGGCATGCAAACGTACGTGTAGAGACAACGCTTCCTGAAAAAACAACAACAGGTTAACATCGAAAAAAAAACAAGTAGTACTCGGCAAATTAGCAGGCAAGCTACCTGATGACATGTGCAAAACCAAAGGAGTTGCAGATGCATCGCCAAGCCTATTTAAGGAAAAGGGAGGAAAAGGAGAAGGAAGGAGACTGAGGGAGAAGTTGGCGAAACGCTACAGTATGCATGCTGCTACTTGACGTCGAAAATTGGAGTGTCTGTTTATAATATTAAAATAACCGCTTTTTACTAAATGCCTATGAATGAATACACGGTACATGTACCAAAATTTTTTTCAATGTCTGTTTGTTCCTAATCACTAAAACAGTTGGACCTATTTGACGGGATCTTGCACTGGGACATAACTAATGTAATAAGGAGTAACTTAGACTACTTTTATTTTAGAAAGATAGATTCTAGTATAGAAACTAGGAATAATTTCGTCGCTGCAGCCCTCTTCCGCCTCCTCTGTCTCTAAGTAAAAAAAGAATATCCTTGGCATATAAAGAAACTAACCTTCGTGTTAAAACATGATCCACACTCAGGACACGCGTAACCTGGTGTTGCTTTTTCTGATATTATTTGACCATCAGCTCCAATTACCTGCAACAAAAAAAATATTAATATCAGATATAAATTGATTAATTTTATCTACTTGTGTACAGGGTTTGAAATTATGGATGAAAATATGGACTGGGTAAGTCGAACCCATAACTACTAAAAACAGCACATGCCTTCCCTTGCCCTATAGTCATGGCCAAGAGATTCTTCACAAAAGGCTTTCTTAAAACAAAAAGATAATGCCCTCCCTAAGCATACAATTTATCTCCTAGCCGAATTTTATCGAAATCTTTTCAGCCGTTTAGTCGTAAAAAGGCAACAGGCAAGCAGATACAGACGAATCGAAATATGGATGTAAGAAGATTATAACTCACCTGTACAATTTGCGGTTTAAAATCATCCTGTTTTATTACAGTTGTTTGTTGTTGCTGCTGTTGCTGTTGCTGTTGTTGCGCTTGCTGCTGTGCTTGCTGCTGTGCCTGTTGTTGTGCTTGTTGTTGGGCTTGTTGCTGCTGCTGTTGTTGTTGCTGCTGTTGCTGTTGTTGCTGCTGCTGTTGTTGTTGTTGTGATTGCGTCGCGCTAAGACAGTGCCGCGTCATTTTGTAGTGCTGCTGCAACTCTGATTTGCATTTGAAGGCTTCACCGCATTCTAGGCATGCAACTGCACCTTCCCCTGTATGAATTCTGAAAATATAATTCGGATGGTTACAGGAAGTTATCGACTCTTTTCACAAAGTAACTTAGGTCGAACCTGAATCGCTAAATCGATTGACCTTGATATGCGAATGACATTAATTCAAAGATACTTGCAGTGTTAGTGTTTTTTTTTTATAAAATTCTCAGTAGTAGGTCTAAGTCTGGATTGGTGCCCGGTTAATGGCAATAGGGTCGCCCCCTATTACATGGGACCTAAACATACCGGCGAAATGGGGGAGTACATTAGTACACCTCTGCCTAACCCTTCGGGGAATACACGCGTGATGGTATGTATGTATGTACTTGCAGTGAATATCCGACATCATTTGCTTTTCACATCTCATCTCAAAGTAAAACATCTTATTGCCGTATTATACTAACTCTAAATATGTTCCCGTCAGTATCGACAACTAAGAAGTTCTATGCAAATTGTTATACAGCGCACAATTTTACGATAAAAACTATGCTGCTATATTTCTATGCTGCACAGTGCTCAATGTTTTACGTCCAGTTACACATATTGTCCTGCTTACTCGTGGCAAAGACAGTTAGAACCATAAATGCTTCACATTCGTATTATTTACCATTAGAAAAATTATTATTAACTTGGTGCATTTTGTACAGTAACACTATTTTATGCGATTGTACTTCTACGACTGTTAGGTAAAGCTTACCTGGGAAATTATCAATCAATACGTCATCATCCATTGCGGGAATAGACCAATTTTATTAGATATATATATGTCACTGTAAAATTGTGAACATCGTTAGATCTATATTGCGATATTGTAAACTGTCGATAGATTGTGAACCCCAATGTACTGCTTACAATTTAACGCATTATTTTTAGGTAGATTATAATCTATCGAAGCGAAACCGTCAAATTGTGAAATGACATGCGACGGAACGCACCTGACGTGCTGATTGGTTGAACATCATGTGCCTTGCGCTTTCGCGATATATCTAACCTTAGCTTAGGGATCGTCCATGAATCTAGTGATGCTTTTAGTAACTTTTTTACCCTCACGAGATCAATCTCACGAGGTCTCTTCCGCCAACAAACCGTATCAAGCAGTTTGGCGAAATTGTACTTACTGAATAAATTGTACTATATTTTGTTGATTATAATAAAATAAAAATAGCCGATCCCTTATAGATAGATAGATAGATAAATCTTTATATGCTACAAACTAGACAAATAAGAGTGAAGAATACAGTAAAAATGAGGATGATAGGTGTTTAGGCAGTGATAATTGTATAGTATACTAACTTCATATGTGCGACGAGGGTCCTCTTCTGCAGGAACTCCTTCCCGCAGACGGGGCAGGCGTGGGGCACCCGGCCGTGCACCCGGCCGTGGTTGACGAGCTGGAACTTGCGCGCGAACGTCACGCCGCAGTCAGGGCACACGTACGGAGACAGCGAGCCGTGGAACCTGCTGTGCATCACCAGGTGCTCCTGCAATACAATACTATCAACTTAGGAATCGTCCATTTATCCTCTTTTTTTTTAAACCTTACTAGCAATGTGGGTCGCACGTTACTAGGAATCTTGTTTGCTAAGCTAAATGCTTGTGTTACGAGTGGGTTCACGTCGGTAGTGCAATTGGTGTGTTTTCAGCAGTTGGTAAATACAATTGGTTGATAATGATACTTGAAACTAAAGGAGTGTCTTGTTTTATCTCATTTCAACTTATTCCTTGTCTTAAAACATCTTTATGTTTTAAGACAAGGAGGTGTCTTTACACCTCAGACATTGCACAAACAAAAGGAAAACTTAAAAGGCATTCACATTCTACTAATTACAGGGTTTATGTAAAGATGTAAATTTATTGGCTTTTTATAAATACTATCTTTCATTTAACTGATTTTCTTGACGAAAACTGTTTTTAACTATAGTACGCACGGCTACATGACGAGCTATACAAATCCAGTATACGCTGGCCTCTTATTGTATGGAAAGCCTATACAATGCGAGATCAACTAAAACTGGACTAGTAACGCTTTACCTGTAGCCGTGTATACCAAAGCAATTCACACTTACTTTTTGTGCGAAACTCTCTCCACAGTCACTACACACGTAGGGCCGCTCGCCCGCGTGGTACTTGCTGTGCGTCACTAGATGGCGCTTCAGAGGAAATCCACGACCACACTCGTTGCATACAAACGGACGTTCCCGACTATGTACCTGCAAGCGGATAGGAATTTTAAAAGGCATAATAGCTATAATTTAATGAGATGACGTAAAAAAAGTTTGATATACATTAAATATTTTAATGTAGTCGCCGGCACATCAGGTTTATGGAGGGTAGAAGAAAGGAGGACCGTCTTGTATGGGGGATTAGTCGAAAAAGTGTCCACTTGTATACAGCAAATTATTGTTCGAACACTCACCGAACTAGCGCTAGTGTAGCAAGTGGAAATGATATGAATGTAGCAGTTATAAGCAGAGTGAAGTGTGCTGAGTTGAAAAATTTAACATTTCTCTTGACTTCTGTAGTTAAGAAATATGCAGTATTTAAAATCTCAACTATTTATGTAGTCAACTGTAATTTAGTAAATAATAACCTATGAAACTCCTGAAATAAAAATAAATATTTTTTTTAAATTCTTCCACTTGCTACTACAGTGCCACCTTAATTTGCTCCCTTTCAATGGACACTTTTTAATACACTGAGATGGTCCTCATATCTTCTACCCTCCATAATCAGGTTATACAAAACTGTAAATATTCTCCAAATGATTTTAAACCTTAGTCTTGATGATTAAGTTCAAAATCAACAGAGAAAATTTTACACTTTGGGGTAACTTGATGTGCTGGCCATCGTACAGTCTTATTATAAGAATATAATTATCTTCTAAGACCAAATACACCACTGCTTGGGAATGTTAAAGTTTATTTAGTCTATAGAATAACCATATGGTCATCATCAGCATAACATTTTCATGACTTAAGTTAACAACCAAACCACTGTCCACTTTTAAATTTATACCTGCTTAAAGGACTTTTAATTTAGACCAGGCAAGTAATTTATGAATTGCTATCCACCCCTGTGGTTGCATCGAACCATATACATATTTGTTTATAGCATATAGATAGGTAATAAAATAGTTTTCTTAACAGTATCTACAGTAGACTCACCTTAGCATGCGTCACTAGATGATGTTTCAATGTAAACGCCATCTTACACTCGTGACATCTATACGGCCTCTCCGCCGAATGCAGCAATAAATGCGTGTTCAGACAGTGCTTCCTCGCGAACGCCTTCCCACAATGCGCGCAAACATGAGGCCTCTCACCTATGGAACGTAATTATATAATAAAAAAGGGGTGTTTTTACCCGTGAATGTGTGAGGAGATGGTGTTTGAGCGTGAAGGATTTCTTGCATTCGGGGCAGCGGTACGGGCGGTTAGAACTGTGCAGTAAGAGGTGTGTGTTGAGGCAATGCTTGTGCGCGAAAGTCTTGGCGCAGTGAACGCACGCGTGCGGACGCTCACCTGAAACAGAGCGAACCGCATCGGTACGACCACTGGGCGACTACTTTACTAATTAACTACACTATTTCATAGGGATGTGAAATCTGTCAGACTACACTAGCTTTTATAGCTTAGCTACACTAGCTTATATAGCTTAGCTATAGCTTATATAGTCTCTTTGCAAAGAGGTCCATAGTTTGAAATGGAATAATAAATACAGTCTGATATTTTGTGTTGACAAATTTTTATAATCACATGCATGTTTTGTGATTGAGGAATTCACGCTTTAGATGTCACAAAATGTGAAATCTGCCGGACTACACTAGCTTATATAGTCTCTCGTTGTAAAGAGGTCCATGCTTAGAAATGGAATAATAAATCTCTGGTATTTTGTGATGACAAGTTTTTTTATCACATGCACGTTTTGTGATTGAGGAATTCACGCTTTAGATGTGAAAAAAACACAAATGTGAAATCTGACAGCCTGCACTAGCTAACTTATTCTCTTTTTGTAAAGAAATCCATGCTTGGAAATATACCAATAAATAAAATCTGAAAATTCCTATATTTGATCGCTTTTAAAGTCGTTTATTCACTTTATTGAATGATACTAGAAAGAACATTTCACAGAGAGCATGATCAAAATTGCCATGACTGCTACTTCGCATTTGTCGCGTAATTAATTTTTAATCTCAGATATTAATTACACATCACTTCTACGTAGCTTCTAAAAATCTAAAGCCTGTTGCATTTCTTAAGTAGTCCAAGTGATATTAGAATTCATGCTTCATTGTAAGGACCACGGAAGTCGTGACATTAAAATCACTTAAGTGAAATTCACTGAACGAAAAGTAAGGTGTTTAACCCACATTGCTAGTAAGCTTTTTTTTAATAAAAAAATAAAAATTCACAGATGAAATTACTGCACAAATATAATTTCATCAAATTAAAATTAATAAACAATAAAAATAAATTATCTATATAGTAATACGTGAAGAAAATACATTGTGCCTACTTCTTTTGTACAATACCAGCACCGGAGAAGTGTGAGATGAGGGGTAATTAAAGTTCATACAGAGGAGTTCAGAAAAATATTTCGGTCGTATTTAGAGCTATTAAATAGCTAAAATAGTTTACGAAATAACAGTGTAGTGTATGTACTCAAAACTAACAACTACAACAGTGTTGCTTAAATGTTTAACTACATGTTTTATGTTTCCTGCACATTGAGTAAAGCCCGATTCACAGAAATCATTCATGCTTTGAACTACCACTAATAATACGTAATCGTTTAAACATTTTAGAGTCAAGACGTGCAGACAGCGGGCTTCGGCAAACGAATTTGACGGAAAAAAAGACACACTGTACATTAAACTTTTATTAGTCGGCAGATAAACGGCAACTGGATTATTTAACAATAACAAAAACTAGGCATAATTTATGTAGATTTATGATTTATAACTGCCTTGTTTAGTTACAAAAACTATTTTTAGATGCGGTTACAGCACCGCAATAATTAATATTCTAGCATACTGTTTTTTATTGCTGAGATTTTGGGGAGCTTCGTTTGAATGTAGAGGATGAGAGGTTTTTAAATGTTGCGTCAGAAACAAATTATAAAAAATATCATACAATCAATTTTATCATAAAGATTATTTTGTTTAGAGTACAAAACTTCAGACGCGCAGTTAATTCAAAATAACTGCAAAATGACTGGAATGTCGGAGGACGAAAACCAGGGATGTATTAAGCACGAAAGAAGACAACGGTAATTGGTGACCATGGGACGATGCCCATATATAGTTTTACAGTTTGTTTACAATAACTGAGCCTGTCTGAAGTTGTCCGCAAGTGGTACGTAAACAGTCGGAGTGAAGACTATTGGGGTCGTATATTTTTCACACTTTTATCACTCCTTTACTAATTTCGGCATTTATGTATAAAAATATTTAATTAAGCGATTTTACCGACGCGGTAGTTCGGAACGGCTAACTTTAGACAAGCAGAGTTATTTCGAACAAACTATACTTAGCCTCGGGCTTAGGCTTGATAAATACATGTCCTCAACAAAAACCCTGTCTGGGTCATTGAGGCACGTCGGAATGAAGCATTATGAATACAGCCATTTAAACTGCTAGGTATTATATTATGTATTACTTGTCAATTCATAAAATAATTGGGTCGTCGCCCGAAGTCTGGCAGTCGTAAAAACATAGCGGGCATTTATTACTTTGTCTAAATATACACTCGGATATTCTTCTTCACTCGACGGAAATTTTAACCTATAAATATTGCTGAAATAATATAATACTGCTGGATATGTCACTAAAGGCCATACCGCGCTCTTTTTAAGATTTTGAGAAAGGGATGGCGCTATGTAATGTGAAGAGTGGCGTCCCTTCTTATCAGCCGGAAATCGAGCGCAATAGCACGTTAAGGTACGGCCTCTAATCTTTTCTTTCATTATTTCATTTTCATTAATTATCTTGAATCATGGGTGCATTTACAAACAAATACCCAGTACAAGTAAGTACTTAAGTAACACAAGTACGCTATTTAACAAACTTATTGGCCGCTCTGAAGTTGCATTCAAGTGCGGTAACGCAAAGAGATAAGGTGCATTTTGCACTGACGATTACTGATTAGAGCGCCCTTAAAGTTTGGTGATACTTGTACCTGTAGTGCATACAATAATTTGTTCCGTGCCAGACTCATACACTCAGCCAGCCGCAACTTACAGTTGCGGCCTACAATATGAGTTGGAGCCGACTTCTCGACCACTGTGCCAATCGAGCAGTTAATTTTACCAATTTTGGTTGGTCTTTAATTAATTGCAAAAGGCTATTTTAGTGATAGAGCCCTGCTAGGTGCACCTAGAGTTATATTTTCTATAAATGCTGGTTGTGAAGGATGAATAATAGATAAACATTACACTGTTTTGAACAGCAATGACTATACTATAAACCAACAATTATGCACATTTTAGGAATTACATATTATTATAACGGTTTTCCTGTATGAAAAATATGTACCTGTTTTGTATGTTAATGAGTGAATATGAACTTTTGAACGAATGACGCGATTCATAGTTGATCTTTTCACGGACAATAAACTGCACTCAAGTTATATTTGTATTGTTCGCGGCGCAAAGTTCAGTTTTGTGTGGAGCAGTACAATATCGTCATTAATTTTAGTCAAATAATCTTGAAAATCATTTACAGAGGAAGCATGTTTTATTTATTTATGTATTTGGATCTCCAACAGAAGATACACAATCACAAACAAGAAATCGAGTATGTTGATGAAGTATTTGTTCGACCGTTGACTTTGAAAATACACCCCGAAAATCATCTTCCTTTTTTTCAACAAAGTTAACTCACAACTTTGGTAAAGTTTTATCAAATTGTTGGCTAGTAGAACTCTACCATTGACTTTGTCTGGAAGAGGCGCTGTGGAGCATTGGCTGCTAAGCAACTATGTGCTTACATTATTGAGATGCTGAAGGGTAACAACAAGGGACAACGCGCGAGTTGTAGCACTGGTATTGCTGGCGTCTATAGACTGTGGTGTTGCCGTTTACTGTATACTTTTAGTCCTGCCAGTACAATAAAAATAAACATGTATGCAATATAGCTAAATAAGGAATGTTGTACGTACCAGTATGCACTCTCGCATGCGTGGTGAGGTGGTGTTTGAGGAGGAAGGACTTGCCGCACTCATCGCAGCCGTAGGGGCGCTCCTTAACCGCGGCCGGCGGCGCTGTCGTCATCACAGAGTTCGTGTTCATCAGCTCCGTCTGAGAATATACCGCCTAATAACACGTTACTATAATAATGGAAAGGAAGATACAAGATTAAGTATTTTATTATTAGGATTCAGTTTTGTTCGGACTGTTTCAATTTATTTAGATCACCTCAAAGTGAGCAACAACTAATGCTGCATTTTGAATATTTTTTTAGAGATACATTGGACTTTGGAGAAGGACATAGTATAATTTATGTCTCAAAAAACCCTTGAAAACCACAGGCAAGAACTAGTAAAAATATATATATTATAAAAGCGGCAGTAGCCTAATGGCTAGTGCGTCGGACTTGCGATCATGTGTTTGCCGGTTCGAGACCCACCCCTTGTACTGCCGACGTGAACATACTCGTTATACAAGCATTTAGCTTAGGATGAATGTTAGGTTGAATGTTTTTGGGTTTTTCTATGAAATTCCCAGAAGCAGTTCGGAGTCTGGATTTGTGCCCGGTTAATGGCATATAATAGGCTCGCCCCCTATTACATGGGACCTAAACATACCGGCGAATTGTGGGTGTACTTTAGTACCCTCTGCCTAAACCTTCAGGGAATACAGGCGTGATGGTATGTTATGTTAAATTACACGTCAAAAATACTCTAGTGACAAATCTACGCAGTTTCTTCAACCAGATAAAATATGGAACTACATATCTGAATATAAACTTACTTTAGGTGAGTTATTGGTTGTGCCGGGCTCTTGTTTCGCATGTAACAAGTGATGTTGGTGTACTGTCGTGGTCTGTATGGTGTCCGCCTGCGATTGCTGTACCGTCGCTTCTGCCAGGCTCTTCAGACCACCGTTCAGTAACGTATGGTTGAGCTGAGAGGCGTCTATCACCGGTGTCGCGATGCCTTGCGCTTGTAGCGCGCGCTTCATCAAGATCTCGTTGCATTCCTCCGCAGTTAACTGGATGGGACCTATTGGTGTCATAAACGGCTTAGCTGCTAAGTTCGCTGCAAATGATACATGCATGATGTTACTTTTTACCATTTAGGTATGTGCAGTTATCTTTGGGGGTCACTAATACTTCAATAGTCAATTTTCTTTAATTTACTAGTTAATTCACTAGTTTAAAAAAATATTTTCCAATTTGACTATTTTATATTTTACGTGATTTAATGATTTTGTTTAATGAATGATGCTTTGAAATACTTCATTAAAAGGGTCATAACTCACTTAGATGTCATGGCAACATTGTCAGGTGTCCATCTCTGATTCCTCTTTAATTCTGGCAATGCACCAAGACTTTGTAAGATGAGCTAACTAATATGATGCTAACATACAATATTTGTAAAAAAATTACCAACAATATTGATATGACATCCTTGTGAGATGTGGCCCTTATTGTCGATCAAAAGTAAAAAAATATCTAGCTAGTGGCTTGAGTTACACTCACTATGTATAGTAGCTGTCTGGTTCTGCTGTGACACTCTGTTCAATGTGTGTGCTTGGGCATCATTCACCACAAACATAGTCCGTCTCCCCGAGACTGGTGTCCCAGCACTCACAACCCTGGTTAGCTGTGCACCTGCATTTGACACGGCAACCGTGACTGCACCAACTTTTTCTTGAACTTGTGGTGTCTTGTGGGACATAACAGTCAACGTAGTTTCAGGAGAAACCTGTAAAACAATTATTGCTTTAAATTGTGATTGTTTGGTGAAAAAGGAAAAATCTTAAATCATTCACACCCATAGCAGTCTCATGAGATCTAAACAATAGATTTTGTATTGTATCTATTATGTGGGACTTGGCGGTTACTTTAAACAGTTCTTTTACATGTAAATCTTCGTAATGGAGTTACCATACCAAAGCTCTTTTATATAACAGAAACCTACTTTGCTTGGAGTTTGAGGTGTCTGTCTAGGTAGTTGTAGATACCTCAAAATAATAAATAAACAATAGTAGCCAAGTTTAGTATAGTCTTATTGGCATAATAGGAACAGACTTTATGACTAAACTTTATTATTATTGAATTTCATGCTATCAATATAAAAAATGGACTTGTAAAAGTGTCTTTGAAGGATCTATTTACAGATATAAAATATCATTTCATATCATAAAATTTCATTTCATTTCATCACATAAAACAGTTAGTCTATGATTTATCTTGTAATTTATTCAACATATTCTATGCAACTTATTTTGTGTTAAATATTAATTTTGATTGAGTTAATTTATTGAGGTCAATCAAACATACTTTTTTTGGAACATGAACTACACTGGGCAGACAGGGCAAACATATAATGATATGTTAAATTATCCTCAAGAAGATACAATATTCTATTTACTTGTCACGTAACTAATTACAGACACAATATAAAATATATTGTGGGATGGGACCCTAATGTTATTTACTGAATTAATTATTGTCTAGAATCCATGCACCCCGGACAAACAGGCAATCTACTACTAGGCTAATTGTGTACATCTTCACTATTAATATACTTAAATATACAGGGTTATTATTATTATTGAAACATTAAAAATCTCTAATCTCTCTTCAAAATAAGGCACTAGTTAGGTAAACTGCTGTCTAGTGCAAAAGGCAGGGATGGGGACCAGGATTTGGGAGGTGGTAAATTGAAATGTGTTACATAGAACAATGAAATCTTGACATTTGACTTGACAAAACATAAAATATTTTAATTTTAATTACCTACTTATATAAGGTATAAAAAACATTGAATTCATTATGCAAAAACATCTGTGGAGTGTGAAGTTGAAACAGATTTTTTGCAATCATGTTAAATAATATGCATACAGCACCTATACTCCATTTGGTTAGGTACTTAACTAAAGGTAAACAATGAAAATGGCGGCGTTCAGGGCTCTTCAACCTTTAACACAATGGTATCTTATGAATTGGGAGTGAAATTAATAACAACACATCTAACAATCAATAAAAACAACGAACAAACAAAACTATAACTAAATAATACAATTTACGGCAAAAGAAACACAAAAACGAACGAAAGTACAAACTGTTACGAATGGCGTCTGGTTACCCGACTAAGTATAATATCGGTTAATTATTTTGCCGCGCTTCCTCGCGCTACTACTTCTTAATTTTTTCGAGTTATCAAAAGTCTGATATGTAGAAAAAGGTTTTGATTTCCTGTCTTTTTAGATTCTTTCTAGTAGGCACATTGCAATACTTTATGACATAATTATCAGATTTGATTTATTTATTAGTCGCAAGCTTAAGAATTTATAATTACCATTTAATATTAAACAAAGTAGTAAAATATGCTAGTATAGTAAAGGAAAATTATTTTGAATGATTAAATAATTTATTTTGGTTATGTTTTGTTTCAAGATGAAAAATGGCCCTTTAAAAGAACCTTTTTTATGATTTGTTTACCTTTAGTTAAGTACCTAACCAAATGGAGTATAGTTTACTGCTAAGTATCTAATTTCATGAGTCATTTCAAAATATTACTGAATATTACAATACCTTCTACAGTTTTTGAAAGAAATACAAAGATTATATGTTGTGTGCAAAGTAACAATGTTATTAGTAACCAATGAAAGTAGTATTATGTCAATTCTATTTGTTTTGATGTTTATGTAACCTTTTTAAAATAGTCTTAGTAGAATGATATAACATGATGTTACAAGTAAATCGATGGCTGCTACGTAAATAATCGTATGCAACAATAATGCTATGCTATAAAAAACTAAAAATAATTCATATTTTATTCCTACTTCATATTGAAGATTCCTTTATTATCCATGCATAGTGTTAATTTTAAAACAAAAGGTTTAAATTCAACGATACAATGCAAGAAAACATCTTTAAAGCTCTGTCCTGAAAAGTTTGCATAAACTCTATACGATTATATACGTAGGAGCCATCGAAATATGACTTTATTGCTATCTTATTGGAACATTACAGAGAAATTTGATAGGATCAAGACAAGATTTATTTTGTAGCTATTGTGAATTGTGATGTGTGTAAGTATTTATCATGCAAATATTCCAGGAGTTTGAATAACAGATAATTTTAGTACAATACATACCGTATTCCCTAAAGTATAGCTCAGACTACTCGGTGTCTCCACTTCACCCTTCGTAAGATCCGCTGAACTCGTGAAGCCCCACGAGTAACCGAAGCCCGAAACATTGTTAGGAGTTGGCATACACATTTTTAACAACAAATATAATTCATTACAATTGAATAACTAAATCCACTAACACAAATTCACAATTTGATAGTAAACAAGAGTCCTCATGACAGTTTTATCATTGCGAACATGTATGTACGCTTTCACAACTACAAACGCACAACGCACTCATCGATCATAATGCCGACAAAAACTTACAATCTATGTAAATTCATAGTTAACGACGCTGTTATTGACTGACGAATATCAATCTACACGAAGAAATCTTCGTAAATTAGTCTAATCAACTCAATAGAGAAGGCGGCATAGGACAACGACGCTACAAGCAGGATTGACACGCACATTATTTTCAACAAACGATGCGTGATTCAGTTCATTAGACACATTATAACTATTCATAATTGTGTTATAATACTAGTTATCATGATTATTTAAACAATATTTCGCTAAATCTCACAATTTCATGAAAACAATAAATTTATCGCACACACAAAAAACCGGACGCCATTTTATTGTTTATGGTCAATTATAAGTTTTAAATTTAACTCATTCAAGATGAAGCGATGATATTAAAATTGAAGAGTGAATTCGTCTATTCCGTTATCCCTTTTCGTTCATCAAATCGAATTTTAACAAAATTCTAACGAAATAGCAACTTCATAAATACAAAGATGAAGTAATCGGGCATAAGTCCGATAACTTTTCTGAAAAATAAAAATAAACTCGTTTTTTCAATCACGAAAAGTTAACATTACATTCTTACGAGCATGTCATTATAAATCTGGATACGGGCCTCCTCTTAAAAATTAAAGAAGTTAGGATAATAGTCAACAGCTCACCTAGAGCTCATCATCTTACTCTGTGTCTTGGAATTTTTGGTTCTAGGAATCTAGGACATACCGGTTTCTTCACGATGTTGTCCTTCACCTTTTTGGGAGCAGTGGTGATGAATTAATTTACTCAAAGTGAAGCGTCTGTCTGGGTTGGAACCTACGACCTACTATGTACTCATTAGTACCCGTAAGTCACGGCCGTTACTTGTGGTAACGGCCATCACAGCTCCCTACTATTGCTATGAAGCTAAAGTGTGACTGTGTTAAGATTAAGACTAAACGTTTGCTTTAAAATCGTTATCGTAGATGACTTTGGTTTTAATTATAATTTTTTGCTAAATTCGAACAGTCGTTTTAATGTTTCAGGCTAAAATTCAGATAAATCCTGAAGTCACTGTTTAACTGATAACTGTCAAAATCGTGGAAACAAACCTGTCAATAATCAATAGTGTCAAAGTCATTTAGTAAAATTTTCGAATTTGTCAATCACGTCAAGTTGTAAATTCATTGCCGTCGTAAAACAGAAAAAGGGATAATTTTTGAAGATTGTGCATTACCAAGTGACTGATATTTTAAACTGATAGCTTTTGTCTGAAAATAGGTGATATCCAAACATTCGCTATGAACCCGATGTCAATGGACAAAGATGAACCCTCATCATTGTTATCGTTTTCGACCAACCACCCTTTAGAACAATTTGTGTTGTTAGCCAAAGGAGCAAAGGGATCAGCATGCGCAGAACTTATCAAACAAGTTCTTGAAGCACCAGGCGTGCATGTTTTTGGCGAGCTCCTTGAGATGCCGAATATAAAAGAGGTTATACGCTTTTCCGTATTTATACTTATTCTTCTATGCATTTTCACTGAATATTATTGAAAGGGGGGTAACAACATCATCACTTATTTCGCTTTATAATCTAATAATAAATTCAATTCACAGGTTTTATTATGATATATATGCACAAACATAATAAAGCACATCAAGTTACCACAAAATGTCAAATTTTCTCAGTTGATTTTGAAGTTTATCTTCAACAATTCAAGGTTTAAAATCATTTGTAGAAATTTGACAGTTTTGTATACCTTGACCTGCTGGTGACTGTACATAGACCAACTATCATTAAAAAAATATCTTTAATAATGTTTCAGTTGGAAACAGGACCATATGCTACTCACCTGAAGACTCTTAATCTATTTGCGTATGGTACATACAAAGATTACCTTGAGAACAAGTCTGACTACCTAGAACTGTCTCCAGCTCAATGCAAGAAGTTGCAACATTTAACAATTGCTACACTGGCAACACAGGAGAAGTGTATCCCATATAGTGTACTACTGAAAGAATTAGACATAAGAAATGTAAGGGACCTAGAGGATCTCATCATTGAGGCCATATATGCAGGTAAAAATAATTTCTATTATTTCTTGTACATACTGTCAGGATAATAATCTTTAATTAAAATTAACACCATATATTTTGAAGTCATTCAGCGCACTCACACTTGCCCGCGGGCACATGCATGTTTTGGATGTTGGCGGCAGTTCGCTTACATTTCAAAATGGAGTCCGACTTAAAGTTTGCAGCATGTCAGTCTGAAAGCCGGCGGCATGTGTGGATGTACCAATTTTGACACAGTAAACTAACAGACTTGGGGCCTCCTGACTGGCTTACTTTTTATCAGACACTAGCTTTCCGTCCACGGCTTCGCCCGTGTGGTATTTCGGCTTTTTTGCATTTGATTTTTTCCCGTTTTTGCAACATTTTGCAATATGCTTCGCTCCGATTGGTCTTAGTGTGATGATATATAGCCTATAGCCTTCCTCGATAAATGGGCGAACACTGAAAGAATTTTCCAAATCAGACCTGTAGTTCCTGAGATTAGTGTGTTCAAGCAAACAAACAAACAAACTCTCCACCTTTATAATATTTTATCAGTATATTACAGTATATTACAGTATTACAGTATTTTTACAGTATATAGTCAGAATTATACCTATCTTATAGAATATTGAATGAATGCATATTTAGCAAGTATATGTATATGCTCTTATCATACCATGTATGGTATTTATCATTTCAAGTCAATCTATCAAGAAATTCGTTTGCTGCAAAAGAAGGTCTCAATAGAAATGAAATAAGTTTAGCCACAAGAATAATGGACATAATTTTTCAAATCAAATATTGCATGTGGCATCTCTGCTGTATTAACACATTGATCAATAATATTTAACAATAATAATTTCTATACATAGCCTTGCATTGGTTTAAGAATCAATTTGCAGCAGTAATAACCGTCATAATTTAACAGACACCTAACTAGTAATAAATCTGTTTTCCCTGAAGGGTTAGACAGAAGTACTAATGTACATCCTAAGTTGGCTGCTATGTTTCATCATCATTAACAGCCCACTTCCTGTCCCACTATTTAGTATATTTAAGTTCTAATAAGGGATGAACATAGTAGTAGTGTAGTAGTAATAATCTTCATCATGTATTTGCAGACATAATCCATGGAAAGCTGGACCAGGAATGCAAGCGTGTGGAAGTGGACGTCGCATTAGGCCGCGACGCCCGCCTCGAGGACGCCGCGGGCATCGCCGACGTACTAGCAGACTGGTGCAATGCATGTGAAGCGGTCCTCAACTCTGTTGATAGGCACATACAGCGTGCCAACCACCACAAACAGAGGGCCATCAGACATCAACAGACTATTGAACAGGAGGTTTGTTTAAATTGTCTTCATCCTTACTAAATTGGTGAGGCAACAGTAATTTGCACATTTGCATATTGGTTGGTCATGGACGTGGTGGTAAATTTCAATTATTATTAAGATTAAGGATATCGCTATCATGTGAGATTTACGTGTAAATTGTCCTTTTTCGCCGAATCCACTATTTTAAACCTAAAGTTCCTACAACAGCGAATTTTAAGCAAAAGTTTTAATCCTCAATCGTGAATACGTTATTGTCGCAATTTCTACTGCCACGTATCAATAATGTGATAGAGCTGGATAATTTGCGAAAACCCAAGAAAAAACTTAATTTCACGCCCAAGCCTGACGCTTCAATTTTAGTGTAGGAAAAATTCGATCCGAAGCAGAATTCGATCCTGCATCTCTCTGGTTAGGTAAGGACCTGAACAACATTCAAAAGGTTTTTCAAACATTTCAGATTCTGTACATAAAGAAAACGTTAAAATCTCAAGCAGAGAACGAGGAGTCTTCTGCTGGAGGTGGCAGCGAGACTCATTCGGCGCCAAAGAAGAATTCCGGTAAAAGCAAGACGCCTCGCAACGCCGCGAAGTTCTGGCAAAAGAACACATAATTGCTACTAACGTGAAATCATAGCTATAATAAAGATATTGTAATTTGTGATACTGTTAATAAACACTAAGTATGTATGCTCTCAAGTATGTTGGTTTTTTAATCGATCTTGTAATGAGTAACTTTTACTCTCAACCAGATTCATAATCTCGATCTGAATGAACACTCGCTACCTCATTAGTCTAGTGGTCTCAAAAGCGACTGCTACGCTAGAGGTCCTGTGTTCGATTTCCAGGTCGAGCAGTGTTATTGGGTTTTCTATGAAAGTCTCAGTAGCAGCTTGTGAGTTCGGAATTGTGCTCGGTTGATGGCAATAAGCTCGCCTAATGAATGTACATTAGAACACCCCTGCCTAACCCTTCGGGGAATACAGGCGTGATAGTATGTATCTAACAGAACAGGATTACTGATAAAAACTTTTATAGGCTTCATTATGAACTGAAGCTGGATATTCGAAGTTACCCCTGTCTACGGTTACCAGTCTTTAAGCGCTACCAAATAGTTTAATAACAAAATAATGTGTCTATGAAGTAAAAAAAAATATCTATTAGTTCTATGACGCAATTAAAGTTACCTTAATTTCGGCAAATGTAATGTATTACTACGTCTTTATTTTTGCGGGGCAAATTATAAAAATATACAGTTTTCCCGCAACTAGCTCAGTATGAATAAGATGTTATGCTGAACAGCGCGTTGGAGAACCAGTTGCGGTTTTCAATATTCCTACTGAATAAGCATGTAAACATTTCCACAGAAATAGTATTGCTTTTATTTTACTATCAGGCGCATTTAAAATCGAGTGTACTATCAAAGAAGTTAATCGGCAGTTTAGCTAAACGTTGTGCAAAATTGTACAAAAACTGAATTATATTTGAGAAAAAATAGGAGAAAAGGTGTTAATAAAATTAAAACACTGCAACCCAGTAAGTAAAACGTCAAACGTGGGAGAGGGACAAAACTGCGAGATTTTCTAGGCTAGTGAATGAGAGGGCGCACCTCGGCCGAGGACGGTGGCGATTTTGCCCGACATTGTGAGCCGAGGGAGTCTGTTTTGTTGACGCAGAAGCGCAGCAAATAAAGTGCGCAGGCAGTGCAACGATTATCACGTTCGCAGGCCACGAAATAGTGATGTAAATAACACCCATAACGTAATTAATCGTAAACATTGACCACGCTAAGTACTTACGACGATAGATTCTTATATGAAAGACTCAAAGTCAAGTGTCGTGATAATTCACAGCACCATAGCAACGAAACAGTGAAAAACTACGACAGTGACCGTCGCGTTTTACACAATGATACCGTGATAAATCCAAATAATAAATAGACAATATTGTTTACTAAAGAGACTCTTGTTCACCGGAGTACTACAACTCGAGAGCCTTCGTGTATTGGATGAACAGAAAGGCAAGTATTAGGTTGCCCTTTGTTAGGTCGTATGTATTCACCTTTCACATAGGACGGGCCTTTATTCATGGTCAACACTGTTTACTCAATACTTGAGCTGGTTGCCATGTAAATGTGCTACTCTATTTGCGAAATACCTTGGTATTCGTTTAAAAAGTAAAGGCCATGTTTTGTCAAATATCCGACTAAAAACGAATCAAATTTTGACTTGATTGTTTTTATTAATTAATATCGACTGATTTAAAATGCTATTGTCTGTGTAGTTATAATGTATCAATCAATACACTCGCGTGTACAGTACAAAATAATAATAATGTATCGTGATTGTACGTAGCGTGTTATGTTTGTGTGGGTTGGGTTGATGTTCTTTGTTGTCGGCTCGGAGCTGTCAGCTGTTCGGGCGGGGGAGCGCGGGGCGGAGCGAGCAACTGGTCCGACTGGTCCCGCACGCGCCTTGCATTATACCCGACACTAGGGCCGTCTGACCCCTCGCTCTCCTTTGCAAAACATGCTTTTTTTGACAAGCCCTTTTACTGCCACTTAATATTATGATCAAACGATTTTGGTCCCCGAAGCAAAACATGAAAGAAAAAGCACGCGCCCTATTCAGACGCGCGATAAAGAATAAATAGGTACTTACCTATTTATGGAATACCAGTGGCTGATATAAAATCAAGTAGCGAAAACTACTTTGTAACCTTCGGCAGTATAGATTATAGTATCTGTAGTACCTACTTAGGTACCAAGGTACAATATCGTTTTGGTAAAGCTGGAGCCTTGCCAACAACACTAAATGCACGCAAAAAGTATGAATATTTGTTGAACCTCTTTAGATACTTAAATAGATATTAAATTATGTGACCTTAACACGCTGAGGCAGTTCAATTAGATCTCGTTAAAAATACCCTTTATGATTGTTTGTATTGAACTTGTTTGGTGAAAGGTGTAAATTCTCCTTCTGTACCTGCGTACATATGGATAAAAATCTTGAATCAGATTGATGCATATAAGATGATACGATTAGTTAGGTACCTACAGAACTCATTATTAAAACTTGCAGTGCTCTCCATTTACATAGAACTTGGTACCGTAAACCCAATGACGACAAATATTTCGTCAATGGACCCTCTTTATTTTCTATAGATGTTATTGAGAGATAGAAGGCAGGTATAGTGCCTAGGAACTGACGCTAAAAAGTAAGTATAATCCAACATTCTTTCCACGAATCCAATCAAATAATTTCCCCGATTGTCCTATATCTATTGTCAAACTTCATCATCAATCGCCTTTAATACGATGAAAAACATTCATCATATTAAAATACATCATCCTACCAAACTTTATATCATTCTGTAAGAGAAGTGGGTGGAAATCCGACAACTCTCCGCCTTCCCCAGCAACATTTTATCTGTGAGAATTATTTACACAGTTACCGTAAATTTTGTATCAAGCACCAATAAAAGCCACATTTAATAAAGCAATAGACATTAAAGGCTTTGATCAAAGCAAATGTTCCTTTTGCCTTGTAATACATTATTAAAAAGCTCGGGAGATCTTAGAGGCACTGGCTTCAATCCTCGTTGTGCCGGAGCTGGGGTCTGATTCATTAATGACTAGGGTATGTGGTCATTTTCGGCATTTTGGAGGAAAATGTAGGAGACCCTCGGAGTCGGTGTCGCCCACATCGATGACATATATCTTGCAATGAATTTGGGACAGGTTTGTGCAACTGCGCGAATCGTTCATCGATCATTCCCCTAATGGGTCCATTACATTATGGGTTACAATTCGTTTATTCAATAAAAGTAACTTCAGAAACTCTCGCCGGCACAATGAGATTTCTTGCGGTTGAGTGGAACCGTCTGCTTAGGTCCTGAATACGTCACGACAGTTGTGATACCTTATTTTTGCGAGAAGAAAACCTTCAAAAGCCTTGTGGGATTTGCGGGATTTTTACCGCACTACCATCCCGCAGTGACCGACTTCAGCACAATGTTTGAAGGGTCATATTCTTTCGGAACCTCCTCCTGTGCCACGCATACCCGTCTCAGGGAAGGTTGCTGTACTTTTCTACCCCATTTCTGTGTCGTGCACACAGTGGTACGTGACCACTACGTGTCACTGTCATACTGAATCACTAAGCTTAAGCTTAGTATATCTGTAGTCTAACTCCTGGTATTTCGGTCATACGGACGGAATGCCTCACTCCACATGGTGTTGTATTTATTTTATTTGACAAGTCTAACCTTTCTTGTGTTATGTCAATACTGAGTAGACATCAGCGCTATAGACTTAAACCTCAAACATCACAAGCTGATAAGAATATCATATTCTATTTAACTAGACAGGATGCAGCCAACCACTACCGGACGAAACTTCGGCGTGCATTGGTAAAGTGTGATCCTTTGTTCCATTCTAGAGTGGAAATATTACGCACATTTAGTTTAGAAGTTTCTCTTTATTACATAACATACTAACCATTCCTCGGCTGCTTACTTGACACCCTAAAACTTTCCAGTTTTCTGTTAAAGTTGTAGCTTAGGGTAAACCCTATTTTACTTTTTTTACCCTTCAGAACCTTAAGCCTAGGACAGTAGTGTTATCTACTATGTTCTTCATATCATCTTCTATGGTCAGTGTTTTATTAGATCAAGTCATTATAGGGTTATGCTGAATACATGGTTACGATTTCTCTACTGCAAGGCAAAGTTTTTTTCTTTTCGACGTGATATAAAATGAGGGGAACATCAACATCAGTCGTAAATATAGAGACTGTAGCATCGAAACGAGGAGCTGATTGGACGCACTGAGGTGCGGCCAATAAGTTATTAGTTAAAACTTTAAACGCTTATATCTTAGAACTTTGTTTTGATTTTTTTGTTCAGTAGGTAGGTACCTTTGCATTTATATTTTACAATAGGCCCGTTATTTTCAATTGTTCTCAATGTTATTTCAATTAATGCAACAGCAGGCAACAAAATATGGTAACGCCTCCCCTTTTCTCTTTTCCCCTTCTTTCTTTCCCTTTCCTCCTCTTCTCTTCGCCGCCTAAATCACAAGTGCTGTGTGACGAAAGTCAGGAACAGATTGGTGTTCTTAAGGAATCCCCTCTTATCAGCATAGAAAAAAGATAATAACAAATGCATATTACAGAAGCCAGCTCATAAGTATGCATCGGTCCGGCTTCCATAAGGGACGGTAATGAGATACACGGACTAGTGACGTCATAGTCACGATGTGGGTAAATCTATTATGTCAGCATGTCGGTTACTTTCTTGTCACTGGGTGTATAAGATTAATACGCTGAGGTAACCCAGTTCTGTGGTGCACCTGTACACGTTCAGTTATTAATAGTTTGGTGTTAGCAGTAAACGGGTTTGCTCCAAGTAAATACATACCATGACGCCTGTATTCCCCGAAGGGTTAGGCAGAAGTGTTCTTAATGTACTCCCACAGTTCGCCGGTACGTTTAGGTCCCATATTATACATAATATATTGAGCCTATTGCCACTAACCGGGCACAAATTCAATTGCTGTTTCCCTTGACGTGGAGTAAACTGTTTTTTCTGTTCTCTATTTTTTCCCATTTTTAATGTCTCATGTCATCCTCACAACAGAGGACATACTATACAGTCATGATAGTTTGTTGTGTTGACTGTAAGTGAAATCTTCCCTTAACTACGGGAAAGCCAAATACACTATAACCCATACCAAAGTTAAACAATTAAATTTTGGTAAACTTGGTTAACTTCCAACCATTGATTTACGCAGTAAATTTTGATGCTTAATTGGAATAAAAATTATCTATGTGTTATATGGCGTTTAAGTTTGCGGATGAAACATTGTTTTATAAAAAATACGTGTATAACAAAATACTGCATACATACACGACGAAATATCGCGTGAATTTCGTTAACCCACACGGTTTTCTACGTTCAAAAATTTGAAACAGCTTCTCAGAACTACATTCTTCCGCGACAGAGATTAGTCCCCTGTCAAAAATAGAATGTCTCGCAATTGTTTGAATCCACAATGAATCCTGTGGTTTCCTACAACCGCAGTTACTTCAGCGTTTGAAAGCACGCGCGTCATCTCAGATTACCCGCATTAAACACTTTTATTGTTGCCAGTACCTGATGTAGAAAGTGCAACAAACCTTTCTCTATAGAACTATTTTCTTCTTGATTGTATTGTTTTGTGTTTCGCTTTGGTGCGTAGTATTAAATGTCGTTAGACTGATTTAACAGATTCGTTTGCTGCGGTTAAGCAATCTCAGCTTACAATTGATGGAATAGTGTTTGTGCGGTTTTGTACAGGCATGTATGAATAGTCTAGTAAACATTGAGGCAAGAAAATCAGATGATAGATGAGGATGCCGCAGACAAAATTCCAGTGCATCAATAAAAAATTTAACTCATTAGCCAGATAGTCAGATTGTACCCTCATGGCTAAACGTAAAGGAAAATGGGTAAGATATAAGTAAAAATCCGTGTCCTCCCCATTCCGTCGTCAGACTATCCGATTTAGAAACTTTAGTTAAGTATAAATAGGTCAGTCTTCCGAGCAGATTGCAAGTGCAAATGTCACTATGTCTTCTAGATTTAGCGTGACGCAACCCTGCTTCCAGCTAAAGTTTCAAATACAGCTTTCAATTCCACTGATTGCGTAAGAGTGACGCGTTTGAGTGGAATGATAACTTAAAATTGATAAATTGAACACTTTCATCAGCCTGCTAAATACCGAATTTGAATTTCACTTAAATCCTAACAATCAAAATTATCGGTAATAGTATCTAATCTACAAATTTGATTTGCACGTAGGCCAATTTTGATTTGGAGCTTTTCAAATATCTTTTTATCTTATAGGTACACATATTTTTAGAAGAGCTGGAAACCCAAAAGTTAATGTGTTTAATTGCAGTGCAATTATATTTTGAAATACTTAAAAAAACCCTTTTAATGGGATTGGGACTTTCGCAGATAGTTTTAATTTCTGCATTTTAGTAAAGTTAAAAATTGCTAGAGTCGAGACCAAGTTTCATACAAGTGAAGCATTCCTGTAGCATTTAAAGTAGTCTACGTTTTGAAAAATAGGTAAAGTGTAGCAATTCCTTACACTAGGCGAATACCTATATCTATGATGAAATCAAAATATGTTAAAGGTAGTGGACTAGCAAGAGTTCTGTCAATCTTAAACCGACTTAAATGTTGCTTACGTATGAAAAGAAAATGAAACAGGAGTTATCTGTCGAGAATCAAATTGTATGAAACGGATACTCAATCAAAGTAAAATTATTATGTTGGAGTGATTTTTTGTTTATACCCCGCGTTTCCACTGAAGACAAAACATGTTGCAAACATGTATCTAACTCTCAAAGAGTGAGTGGGATAGGTAGCTGTTTACGACATGTTTCGTCGTCAGTGGAAACGCCATGAAGCTATGCTATGCCTTAAGGTTTCATCCGCTTTTCACTAATGATCGTAGTGAGATGCTCGATAACCTATAGCCTTAAACTTGAATGTGGCTATCATACCATCACGCCTGTAGTCCCCGAAGAGTTAGGCAGAGGTGTACTTAATGTGGGTACATCTACAAACTCTCTCTCACACTCAGTCATATTAGTTTGATGTTGAACATCCATCCGAATTCAATATAAAAGTAGATAATTGCTTGGCCACTGGTCTCTGAACTTGTCGCGTTACTGTGGACCTTCAAATAAGCGATGAGGCGAGCGATAAAATGAAGAGCGCTGTGAAAGAAAATGTTATCGTTATGCTTGTTATAAAGTTGTGAAAGTGTTGTTTCGGCGATATGAACATACGGGGTAGAAGTTCAGTTTATGTTACTGCATAAAAATATCGACTGGCCTATTATATTGTTATAACATAGTTGAAAACATGACATCTCTAACTATATTAAGATTTATAATAAAAGTTTTCTGACAGTTTTGAGTATTTAACATGACCAACGCAAATGTCTTGCTGATCTGGTATCGCCGTGCGACGGATCGTTGAGCTCCCTAAAAAATGGTTGAGCTTCACAAGGACTGATGTATGCGTACCGTCAGTTAGGACAGGTCAACTCAAATCTGTTTGGCTCTTTCTTCAAAAGGCCTATTCAGATTTTGCCCTAACAGAAATAAATATCATTTATCAATTATCATTTATCAGCATCATCTTCAGCCTATTCTATAAATAGAAAGGTATATAATTACAAATGTGTTTGCCATTGACACAATAAGAAGAAGAAGCCTATACTAGTCCACTGCTGGACGTCGGCCTCCCCTAGCGTGCGCCATTTACCCTGTCCTCCGCTTTTCGCATCCAGCTTCTGCCAGCAAGCCTTCGCAAATCATCACTCCAGCTTGCCGGAGGGTATCCTAAACATGACGGATCAGACGCATCCATTATAAAGCAAAGCAAGCTGACAAAATCAAATTGCATATCTTCCAATCCGGTCCATCTGGCTGGCGTCCACCCTTACGTCGGAGCAGAGAAAAAGCTCTTTGGTGTATTTTTTGACTTAAATACGCGTGGAGTAGAGAGAAAGCTCTTAGGTGTGTGACTCGACTTTTGCGCGTGAGAGCTTGTTTTTCTTCGGTTGCTGCGGCTCTAGCAGTCTGCAGTCCGTAGGAGCTCTTAAGGCTCGGCAACACGTCAGCAACTTCTTTATAACGCCGCCCATGGATACCTCACTCAGGTATACCTGGGCGGCAACTACTACTGACTATAAAGTGGCCCGTCTACCTCCTTATTTGCCAGCCTAACCAATAAAATATTTACCTGCCAATACTTCATTGTGTTTGCTTTGTGTTAAGATCTGATTAGGCTCTAAATATTAATTTGTTCCAAAGGAATTGCTAAGTGAAAAAGGTGAAATCGTAGATCGCGATAAGCCCGCCATTGTATATTGTCAAATACAAAACTTTTTATATTTCGTAATAATACTTGGTGTACAATAAAGCATAAATAAATAAATAAATGTGGTCCTTTTAGATCCTCTACTATATTTGTAATCAAAAACGCCTTTATTTCTTAGCATCTGAAACGTGAATGTATACGGTACTTTTACAAGAAAACTTAAAAGTCAACAGTTTCTTTACTCAAAGACGTTACATTTTAAAAGCTAGTTGGAACAGTGGGCTTTTCTTGTAGTATACACTTAAATAGCGGTTTCATAGTGGAGTTCCTTTGCCAATGTTTAGCTTTTGTGTTTTCGAGTGAAATAAGGTTTTTAGTACAAATGAAGTCAGAATAGAAGTAAAAATATTTCAATAAATGGCAAAGCTCGTAATTCTCATTCCTTTTCAACAAAATTACTGCTCGATTGTCGTTTATTATGGCTTATATTTATAGCACTGCCTCGCTAGTCTAGTGGTCCCAATCAAGACTGCTACGCTAGAGGTCTTGGGTTCGATCCCCAGGTCGAGCAATGTGTTATTAGGTTTTTCTATGAAATTTTCAGTAGCGCTCGGAGTCTGGATTTGTGCCCGGTGAATGGCAATAGGCTCGCCCCCTATAACATGGGACCTAAACATACCGGCGAACTGTGGGTGTACATTAGGTACACCTCTGCCTAAGCCTTCGGGGAATACAGGCGTGATGGTATGATGGTATATTTATAGCAAATTGTTTTATAATGATGGCGCCCACCGTGGGACAAGTTCTAAGTTGCAAAAATCTGGGTTCAAATTATCTTTTATATTCATCTGTTATTGTCCTACTGTAGAGCAAAGGCCCTACTCCTTTCACTGTTCAAAGCTTTCTACTGCCAATCCTTCATATAATCGTCAAGCTCGTACCGCGATCGTCAACATACAAATTCACAGACTTAATACTACCCCTTAATGCCCTAGTGAAAGTTCGTAACTTTGATCGTTACATAGGCAGATATTTTGGCCTCACCGTAACCCAAATACTGGGTTGCAACTCATTTGACCCGCGCTATGTAGGCCATGACGTCACTATGCGGAGATGCAACGCCAACAATAGGGGAAGTCTATCTACAACCAACTTGTAAGGACTTGATAGATTGAAAAATAATTTAGATTTAAGGCTTATATGTATAGGTTAAGGTGTGATAATGCGGTTAGGAAAAATATTGATGTCACAACCTTCTTCCTCAGATCTCATGAAAATTAATTGCTTTTATTTTCATCGTAGTTCTTTAAAATTACTATAAAATTTTGCCCACATTAAAAATCGAGAATTTAGACCGCATTATCAATTAAAGAGTTAATTCTTCGTAGATTTTGATTATTATTATTCGTTCTTTGTATAAGAACGAAAATCTGCTTGCTTATTTGAGATGAGACAACTTTTGAACAATCAAAACATAAAAAAATCGTGATACTTGGCTAGCAACTTTACGATAAATATTTCTGGTGAACTCTATTTTCAATTCTATTCTGGAACAAGAAAATTCATATTTTAAATTTAGAAATTTATGATCTAAGATTACTTTTTATGTTCCATAGTGATCATGCGCACTGGCACTAAGCTTTTCACATAAACATAAATAGACATCTTTTCTCCATCTCCATAAATTCGGTCAATATTTTATTCGATCGTTCCGAATACAAAAATAAATAATGTCTTGGTTATGACGCAGGCGCTGAAGCTTAAGGTTTAAAAAACACAAAAAAAGACAATTTTAAGCCCCATATTTAGATTATTTTTTTGTATGACCTCAAAATATTCATAATATTTATGGCACAAAATTAAGCTAAGATACTTAAAAACACATTTGTTTCCAAAAAGTTCGGATTATAAAGAAAATTGAATTGATTGAAATTAACAAATTATAACCTCTTTGGTGCAAAAAAACATGATACATTCAACCTTCTTAGACGAAAGTTCTCCTTCGAAAAGCTAAACGCGAGTCATGTTCATAAGTTATTCCGCTTAAGTCTTGGGAGTGGTTTATGATGCAGTAGCCTGACTGCGAACTTGAGGTAGATAATCCTTCAAAGCCTGTTATCGACACTACGAGTATATTGAGACTTGTCGGCTTCCACCTTGACAGAGAGATTACATGCGACGTATGTTTAGATGTGAAGAAGAAAACACAAAATAATTAAATTAAATTAGATCCTTAGACAAACTTTTACAAGTTAATATTTTATTGAGTTTCATAATAGAGGGAGCCCGCATTTAGCTGATGAATCCATAAGAAACATCAAAAGACAAGATCAGATATTTGAGTTAACTTGTCGATACCTGGCAAATTGTGTACTGTACATTTTTTTCATAGATTTATAAATTTCTGTGATTCTATAATACAATTGTTAATGAATACTGGTTCAAGGAAATAACATGGATACTCTTTAAATAAGCTAAATAAAATCCTCCTTATATTAGGTATTGTTTTTGTCTTGTGAAATTGTATGGGTATTTCGTGTTTTCGTTAGCAGATAAGTAAGTAAAAACAGCATTTTAAAATTGCAAAACTACGAAGATAGTATTTTCAAAGCTCTTTTAGCATAATGTGCTGAATAGGAAATGCAAACAAGGATTATTAACTCTCGGAAAAAGTGCTGCTTAAATCTGCATTTGGATTCATACAGCTGGGAACCGTTACGAGCTTAATAGAACGTGTGGAGTATAGTTTGGAATATTTAGTCAATAAATTTCGACAGTGTGGGTGAAATCTGATACTTTGTTTTGTGGAAGTGTAAATTGGTTAAGCCAATGTTTTTGAAAAAGTACATATAAAAGAAGCAGTCGATGCTATAAGGGATAGTAACGGAGATTGTAGACATTATAAGTATTTAAATGCAACTGGAAAGTTACCAAATTAAGTTTATAAAAAAGACTTAAATAAATAACCAAGAGAACATGTTCTTGCCACTGAAAATACCTTAACGTCAGAGGTCATGCCACCTGAGATCTACCCTAGTGTGTTAAAATTACAATGCAGTACCGTAACCCAATGGAGATGTTCGAATAGTCTCAATCCATCAAACAGCAATTTTGCTTGATGCCAGATATCAGTTTCTTTATTGTCGAGGATATTCTTAAAAGAAGCTCTAGAACATTTCGTTCTAGAGCCGCCAATAAACGAAATACTGGTACTCTTTTTCTTGATCTCTCTCTCTCCTCCACTACGGAGTTGGGGTCAGTTTCTTTTCAAAGCTAAAAAGGCTGGTTTAGATGAAGCATGATATAATAACCACATCAGAAAATTGCTAAGGATCTGCTACAAAATCCAAATAAGGAATGATTCCAGATTGTAGCCTCTGCAGCCGTCTTTATCGTTTCTCTCCATCCACATGACACCTTATCGTTGTCGTACCGGAAAATTCTAATGACGAAAACATCGTGCGCGAAATAGTTTGATACAAAAATAAAGCTTGATTCACACCCCAACAGTCACGATGCGAGTGTCACCTGCCGCGAGTTCATGACTGCCAGTAAATGGCGTTGGCATCTCGCGTATGCATATGACAAAATAACTGAAATAGTATTAAGACTAAGTCAAGTTTTATTTACTTACAGGTTTTCCTATCGTTGTTAATAAGGATTGAAATCATCAAAGGGGGCGTAGGTGGCCCCCGTGATAACGTCCATTCGTCAATTAGGTATTGTGGGTCGTAGGTTCGAACGCAGGCAGGCGCTTTACTTTATGTAAATTATTTTATCAACTGGCAACCTGCAATGGGCCCGCATGATGGATTACCGCTCACTCCCTCTCACCAAGAGGAAGCCTGTGTGTATGAAATGATAATGCTATATTCTGTTAGAATATTAGAACTATCCTATTTATCTCCTTCTTATATTAGAACTCCTTGTTAAAGCATTTATCTACAGCGCTCAGGGAACTAAAGGCACATAAAGCTCACTTTCCAGCTTTATCTTTGAGGTCAGCAACAGTTACATGAACTTAAAATTTACTGTTGTTATCGCGTCCGTCCACGCTACGGCTGTTTCTTACAATCAGGCGAGTTATACACTTGTTTACCAGCTTAGTGAACATTTGAAGATTTTTCTACCTATGTACTACTTTGGTGGATAGTAACAAAAGGTACCGAGACTGCTAATTCAAGCATTTCAAATAAGTAGTATTAGTTCCTTAATTCTAATAAATTGTAAGACAAATACTGACTGACAGGCTGTCAAAAAGCGACAATTCTGAAGCTATTGTATGACGATTTTGACACAACCAACCTGCAATCGGTTACCATGGTGGAGTAAAGCTTTATCCCTCTTATTCTGAGACGAGACACGTGCCCAGCAGTGGGATTATGTAATGGGATGATGATGATGAGATTAGCAGACTTAAGGCTCTGTTCTGTTAATGTGGTAATAGTACATTATGATATAAGTGCGGTAAGTTGAAAATTACAGCGGAGGCGATATTGCTAGCCCGAGCCACAGGCGAGCGCTACAACAAAACAGAACCTTAAGTCTGCTAATCTAAAGCGCACGTATGTCATACGACGTTTTATAACATATTTGCGAGGAAATAAATAAAACTCAGAGTTACTTAAACGAATAAGAAAAAGCTCGCGGAATATTTTTTACTTGTCACAACTCACAAATTAGCGGTGCGCGCGCATCACCTTTTTTTTTAAGGCAAAGGCACAAAAACAGCCAATACAGGCCAATACTAATAAAGTAAATTAATATTTTTGTATTTTGTTACAGATCATTTGTGGTAATTTATAGTCAAATTTAATTATATTAAAGAATTAAATGTTTATTATATTTTATCTCCCAAAGTTAATTTTATTCATAAAATGTTGACCACTTTTCTTACATAAAAACTCTTTACTAAGATTTAAAAAAGTACCGTTTGTTTTAGACGGAGCATCTGATAAACCGTGCGGTTTACATTACCATAACGCACAAGTACGTAATGAGATACATTACGATATTGAAATTGGTGGAATAAGAGACCCTTTACGAGCAAATGTGTTATAAATTTTAATGTGTTACAAATTTTATTTACAAGTCCAAAAAGTAAGAATACAATCCTAACAGACTAATTCACACAGACAGACACCGACGTTGATCGTTTAGCCCCAGTTATAATTGGAATCGGTTCCATTTTGTCGTTTTCAAAGGCCGATTGAAACGGATTTCGATCGCCATTCAAGTAATATGATTAGTCAGCCAGTCAGTCGGTCTGATCACAGACATATAATGTAGGTAAATACAAAGAGGTTTGGAAACTTTTGAAATAGTAAATTCATGTAGAATTGATATAATGTTTTGCGATAGAAGTTTGATAGTTTGTTATATAAGTAGGTCTTAGAAACTCAATAGAGAAGATGGCTGGATCTTACCATCTGCTTGGAACCCCATCATAGATTCCATTAAATCCAAGCACAAGACTGCGAGACCTAATGATACGCTGAGCTCATTCTGCGTGACCGGCATAAATAATAATCAACAAAATGTAGGGTAGCTGTTGATAATTTTGACATTAGGACGACCAACACCTCAGTCCACCCGTGACCATGGATGCTGTGAAGGATCCGAAACGTCAGGAATTTAAAAATATCAATATAACGCGATAAAATCCGTAAAAAGTAGTTTTATTTCAATGTCTAATATTCGTGTAAGTGTTAGAAACCAGTATAAAATAAATACAATTAAAATTACTAAGCACTTACTTTTTAAAGAAATTTATCGCGGTATATTTAATGTTGTTAAATCCCGATGTTTCTGATCCTTTTGAGCATCCATGGTAAAGGATCCGTAACTGGATTTAATCAATTTAACGCGATAAAATCAGTAAAAATAATTTCTTTCGGTGTTTCAAAGTTCTATTACTACGTCTAATATTCACGTAAGTGTCAGAATATAGAAATAAGTAAAATAAATTCAATTTTACGCAAGCACAGTAACTTATTGCCAGTTACTACGATTATATTCCGTCATGTTCATTGTAGGGCAACCCGCTGAAGGCCCTGAATCTTCCAGCATCTCGCATTGTTAGCCCGGGGCCATGCTTTGTTCGAGGTGTCGAGCTTTCCATGAAAATGTTGGCAAAGAATATTTTCATGACAGATGTTTCAATTCATCTAAATGGCATCTTTGGCAGAAAAGGATAAAACGATTTTGTAGTGTACCTTCAGAACTGATGGTCAACCAACCAAAAAAATGTCGAATTAAAAAGCTTTTTTGAAGTCTGCCATCGCGTAACCTACTTTATGGACTACCATCATTACTAACAAGACGTAACCTGTATTTTTTCACAGTTTAGAGTGCTAGACCAGAAATCATTGTACAGTCCATACACCCAGTTATTGTTATAATTTATTCATAGTCCCGTCAAAACATTTCCACTCGTGACCACTACGCGTGTTAAGACAAAACATTCGTGAGGAACAATAGTAGTAGGTATAAACCACGCGGCGCGAAGGTAGGTGAATGCATGCACCGGTCCGTCACGTCATCAGTTGTGCAACTTTGTCTATTGTCGTTGCCACGAGTAGTGCAATGTCCTTTGTCTCTTGTTAATGAGAGGTTATGGGTAAAGTTGTGTTTTAGACGATATGCCACGGTTATTAGACACGGTAGTTTTCATAAAGGAAGGTATTTGTATTGTTGAAATTGTGGAGGAAAATCGAAATTCATGTCATTATATTCATATTATTATGCAAGGTGGAAATAATCCAGGTGTTCAGGACCTGCTTTGAAATTTAAAGAATTGAATTGAAAAGCAGGGGGGTTCAGAATTATGTACTGAATTCATAGTAAGCAGTTGTGCGCCAATGTCCCTTCCACTCTGTATACCCCCTTACACTCGAAAAGGAGACCCGTGTCCGGAAGTTGCATAGAAAATTGGTTAACAGTAATATGGTAAAATATGAAATGTTTAACCTAACGTCATAACTGTTGTTAAGTTTCTTTGAAATGTGTGCCACAAATGTTGAGAGAGACGACGTGTGTTACCCCGAGTGTTTTGCCTGACTGGCCACAGCCCGACGGGGCTTCTGATGATATGAAATTTTCCCGTAAAAGTTCCTTGCACGATTCAGGATTTGCTTCGTTACAATTCCTATTATAAATGCCAGAACCCAATAATAACGTACTTCCAATTAGTAGTTCCAGTAGGTATACATTAGAAATAGTAAGTGTAGTATTTATCTATGTATAAAAAAATAATCCACTTTCACTTCATATTAATTTTAATAAATTATAGATACTCATTCCACGAATGGACAATTGAGTTAATAACGCTATTACATATTAATATTATGTAGTGAAATTACTCTATCATACATTACTTAGATGGGTATGATTAGTATACAGAATGTCCATTAAGATTATGTCCATTAAAAATATACATTGCTTATACAAGCTGTTACGGAAAGGGTATATACATATCAAGTGCACGGCTTCTTTGGATCATAATAAACTATATTGCAAAGGTTTTTAAATCCTATATCTGCATGTTAGGAAGATATGAGGAATGAAACCAAAAACCCAAACATTTCAACTTGAAATTTACACATCACTAGCAACCAAGTCAGCTGATCGGTGTAAGTAGGTCACTCACGATACATTCACCTGTGAAAACAAACCTCTTATGCTCTTACTCCTGGTATTTTTGGATAATGGGTTCTGGATATTTTATTTTGTTACTCACTTTTTCTGACAAAAACTGATTATGTTTGTGAACAAGCTAAAATACAAATCCTTTAAAAATTTACAAATCATCAATCAATCATCAGTAAATCATTTGTTAGCTTGAAAATGATATTGAATTTAGGTAGGTACTTTATGAAGGGATTAGTAGGGACTAGTAAATAATACTTAGTTACCTATCTACGTAAAACAATCTAATAACAAACATAACGGAGTATGTAATGTGTGAATCTACGTAATTATTGAAATTAAACCACAGACACAGAATTTGAGTATCCAACATGTCTTTTTTATGTTGGTTGACATACATAGGTACTCTACCAGAAATTAATTGCTTAGGTAAATACTGCGAAAGAACCTAATGAAACCTAGAACAGAAAAAGGATTTCGTAACATAATTTATTTTCAAATGAATCCTAAATAACTTTCCTCCGCAACTTATGTGTGTCCTGGTACATAAATAATGCTAAAGGGTTCTGTGTTTAGTTTAAATTAAATAATTAAAAAACTAGGATTGTTTGTAAACAAGTTCAAATGCAAATGCTTGTTTGCAGCTTGGAAAATTATTTTAAAACTTAGGCTGTAGGTAATAATAATAATACTTAAAGAAAAGTAACAAGAATTACGGAGTAGGTACCTAGTTCACGACTTTCGGTGAACGTGTAAATGTAGGTAGGCCTAATAATTATGCACATAGTAACTTTCTGCCACATTTTTTTACCTCACAATAACAACAAAACGGGATATAGGATAACGATACGAACGATCCGTTTAATGTTGATTTTTTTATTACCGTAGTAAGTAACTAACTAAAAGATTATGCAATTAGAAATGTTACAGAAAAAATATTTTGTAACATAATTTATTCAAAATGAACCCTAAATAACTTTACTCTATGCAACTTATGTGTCTCCTGGTAGAAATAAAATGCCAGTGTGCAGTGGGTTCCGCTTTTATTTAAATAGGTAGGATTTTAAAATTAAATTATGTTGGTAGTTTTTGCCATTCCAACACGCACACGGCTAAACAACTCGCAGAAGGCCAGCGTGATGAACTAACCCTTAACCTTCTCATTCTGAGAAGAGGTCCGTGCCCAGCTGTGGGACACTAATGAGTTGATAATTATGATGATAACAACACTAAATTACAACTGAAAACATTTAAAACGTATCAGAAGTTTACATTTTGTCGGCGGGCCCATTTGACTGAGACATGGGTTGGTGGTGAGTCTTTATTGTTTAATAAAACACAATAAGAAAATAGGCCGCAAAAATGTATTAAACTATGGAAATAAATTGTTAAAAGTACTAGGACCTCATGAGTAACGAGAGTTGTTCGGACAGCATTTGCGAACAATAATAACTGAACCCTAATTTCATCGGGGGTTACACACACAATGATATTAAGGGTAAATGAGCCAGTTGCAGGTAAATAGTCATAGTCGTAGTGATAGTCTTAGCTGGTAGCCTTCAATAAATAAATAAATCGAATCAATACTCAACTTATCTGTCGCTATTTTGATTAATCAATACTTACAAATTAAGACTATGTACTTATGTAGGTACCACCCCCACAGTCCACATCAAATTATCTTATCGGTTTCGTTTGTCAACTCAGCTCATAGGTTTTATTAATTAACTGATGCCCTGGCCTAACTCTTCTTTAATCGGTGTGCTTCAATGTATTCAATTTATCACAGTTTTCTTGAAATTATTATTAGGTAGCTGGGGGGAAAAGCGATACTGCGCGGCGCTACGATTACTGGATGCAAAAGGCGGGAAACCGTGTGTTGTTTGTGGCGCAACTTGAGAGAGGCCTATGTCCAGCAGTGGACTGCGATAGGCTGACTTGATTAGTAAATTAAATTTGACAAAAAATCGAAAATAAATTCAAAATGTACAATAATAATTGGGCCAGCTACCCTATTACTAGGATAGTAGAAGAATAGAAGTTTTATTTTTCGGTTCTTCCGGAGTTTCGTCAGTTGTTTAATAATACTCGTGTGCTTCGGTCGCTCCCTCTATCCGATTCAGTGTACCTAGTTGTGATTTCGTGATTGTTAAAAAAATGTCGTTCAGTAATAGTGAATATTACGAGATGATGATGTGTGTCGGAGCAGTGGACGGTAGTCTGCGAGCCGCCCGAGAGTTGTATCGTCACCGATTCATCCAGGATAGACCAGATGCTGAGCGTCGGCAGCTGCCTTCGTTGGCGTGTTTCAGTCGGATGGCACATCGTCTGTACCAAACCGGGTCCTTCCACGCATCTGCTTCGGAAGGTCGTCCGAGCAGAAGCGATCCAGACTTTGAAGAAGCCGTACTGGAGCATTTCCAAAATAATCCACGCACTAGCACACGTCGAGCTGCATTAGCGCTGGGTGCCTCCAACCATATTAAAGTATGGCGAGTGCTGAACAATGACGGCCAGCATCCATACCACTTTCGTCGCACCCAAGAACTGACACCGGCAGATTTTTTGCCTCGCGTGACCTTCTGCGAGTGGTATCGAAGCCAGATAGAAGCTTCACCAAGTTTCGGTTCAAAAGTGCTATGGACCGATGAAGCATCATTCACGAGAGCAGGGATAAGTAATATCCATAATGAACATGTTTGGTCTCACACGAATCCACATGCTTCGACAGAGTCGTCCTTCCAACACCAATGGCGACTAAACGTGTGGGCTGGTATCATCGGAGATGTTGTCGTAGGACCAGTTTTCTTTCCGCAAAGTTTAAATGGCCAAAATTATTTAAACTTTCTGGTTAATGAATTAGACGATGTACTCACTGTGCTACCCGTATCAAGTTACGTGGATCTCGTGATGGATAACAATATGGTATTCCAACACGACGGTGCACCGGCACACTTTGCACGTGATGTACGCGCGTACTTGGACGTGCGTTTCCCTCGATGGATCGGGCGCGGTAGCAGGAGCGTGGCTTGGCCTCCGCGGTCCCCAGACCTAACTCCGTTAGATTTTTTTTTGTGGGGATACATTAAAAACGTAGTGTATGCAGTGCAGTGTGATACAGTGCAAGAAATGCAAGTGCGGATCGAGGCCGCCTTTAGGACAGTAACACCTGACATGCTGCGAAATGTTCAGTTGTCCATGAACAAGCGCGCGGCCTTGTGCATACAATACCAAGGGCACCACATCGAACCCCATCTTTAAAAATGTAAGTTAATTTGCTAAATTAAGCATGGCTCTTAGATTTTATTGTTTACGTAATAAGGGATTAAAACAAGCTTAGTAGCTACCTACCTAAACCTTGGTGTGAATTTTTATGTACTATTTTATTAACTTAGGGGATGGGTCGGAATAGTTGTTGCTCCACTGCAAGTCGACCAGCAGTCGGCAGCGTGGAGCCTTATTTCACTGCCATCCTTTGCTGGGCAATAGTGTACCATCGTAGACCGCACCATCACTTAACATCAGGTCAGGTGGCGGTCAAACGCAAGCCCATTCCTTAATAAAAAATAAAAAACTTTTTTACGTCAGTTTTTTTAGTTAAATTCGTAGGTTATTCTGGGTCCATATTAACGTGTATGTAAACCGTAAATAAGTAAATTACGTATTGCATTATTAGTTTTAAACCAAGGAGTACCTAAATGCCTAAAGTATTTACAATTGCGCACACGCGCTCGCTTTGTCGGCTCGTGTGATCCTTTTAGCCCGCGCCGACACAGGGCGGCGCGGCGGCACACTACCTACAGCGTGTACTAGGCGCACAGATCGCGAAAGAGATTTAACTTCAATATTAAGAAATGACGTGAAAAGTTAATGACCCTCGTAGTGCAGGACACGTTTGTTATGGTTTGATTTCAATAAACTTACGAAACCAAAAGTTTGGTATGAATTCCTTGAGTAATTTATTTTGCGTGGAAACTTTGCATAGAGAATCTATACCTGATGTAATCATCACCCCTTTTGGATGAATATGGTCTTTCCGTAACACGTTGTATATAGTAGTTTTGTACGTAGTTATGTGTTTTGTATGTATGTACCTATTTAGAATGTACTTATATGTTGTATCTTTATGGACTTTTTCAATAACCACTAAATAAAGAGAAAAATGAAAAATTTTCATCAAAATAAATAAACGAAATGATTGTGATAATACTAATTATTTTAAGAGGAGTGTCCCTCGCGAACGCAACAATGTTGCACAGTTGTCGCTGTCTCTATCCCTCGCGTTGCGAACGCGTGCCCGAGAGGAGAAACAACAATACATTTGCAACATTTTCACGCGTATTTCTTATGTTTCGAATTTTGGAGATTACTCCTATAATATTGTTAATACGTAAAAAAAAACTTTTAATAATATATTCACTATATTATCTGGGTTTCTTTCGAATCAGAATGTTTCTGTATTGATACATTGTCGCGAAATACTAGCATAAAGTTGGGCCGTTTTTCAACGAAAATTGCCAATCTTTGAGCTCGTGTAACTTTTTAACCGTATATTGAAATGAAATTTTATACTTCAGGAACACGTATTTTAATGATAAGAATTTTACTGCAAAATTCCAAAGACTTTCATTTGTTAATATTCAAGATAAGACCAAACTACGTTTGTATGGAGCGCGGAGCGGATACTATCCTCTTAAGCGGCTATATCTGTAAAGTTGTTTCAAACTCTAGGTAATTAAAAAAAACTTATTAAGTGGATAAGAATATTGTTGTGTACCTACTATATTAGTTTTATGCCCATTCACCCATTTCAGCAGGTATTCCGTTTTCATGGACAGCCTGTATAATTATAGTTTCAAGGCCATGTCGGTGAATTCCATTATATCGATTCATGATAATGATAGTGATACAAGCCACGTTTTATACCTACATAAGGAGGCATTGGCCTCCTTGGTTAGATTGGGGGCTAAAATAGTCACTTTGAATTGCCAAAGTGACTATTTTAGCCCCCAGAAGTTTAGTAGTAGTTCCTTCCGTGGCCGTTTAGGCGCTATACAGGCTTTTGACATATCAAAAAATATTTGACAAGTTCGCTTTCGCCCTTAGATTTGAAGGTTCACAACTATCGCCTACTCCTGCTAGACTAATATGCGGGCTACGAAGTAGATTGGTCCTCGCATGAACTCATGGCTAAACCATGTCTGGACCCGAGATAATGCGACGAAAAAATGCATCTTGCAATGCAATGCATTCTTTTGCGACTGAAAGAGATGCGACTCTACACATTAAATAACGGCATCCCTCTCCCACAACCTAAAACAGATCGCAACTGGTTAGGTCATTAACTCAAATAAGACAAGAAATAGACGCGTTTCGATTAACACTGTCCATTGCAGCAATCGCAATTCAAACGGAACTAACAGCTTAAACTGCATGCGCCCGCGTCTGTCCAACGTCATAATATGACAGTGTAATAAGTTGCTCGATGCCAATTGGCTCCAATTCGCTCGCAAATTGAACGATAACCGATACTATAGCAACTGTGTCGTCCAATTTGTAAGAACTAACGTAGGTCAATTTGGAGAGGAGCTCTCTTTCCTAGAATTAAATTACTGATTTGTGGCTGGAGCATGATAAGCGTGCGCGCATAGTGTTAAAAAAACGTCGGCAAAAACGGTCTCGCACCGGCAAACGCAGTGTGGGACAACCTCCAACAAGATGTACAGACGACCTGGTAAAGTTCGCTGGGAGTCGAAAGAGTCGTTGGATGCAGGTGATACATAACCGGTCATTGTGAAAGTTTCTGTGGGAGGCCTTCGTTCAGCAGTGGACTTAATTTGGCTGATATGATGATGATGGTAGGACTTCTTAGGGTCTGACTATCGACCATCCTTAAGTCGGATTCCGTCGTAAAGCACCTTGGTGTGTGGTTCGATCTTCGCGGTTTTGAACCAGTTTCCCTCGGTTGCTGCGGGCCTGTGGCTCTGGTAGTCCAGTTCCTAGGGACTCTTAACACTCAGCAACGCATTAACCACTAGTTTGGTGTGTTGCGGGGGTCTATGGGCGGCAATAACAACTTACATTTTGTGGCTCATCTGCGCTGCCGATTTATTCAACAAAACAAATTATATTTTTCAATAGATACATACATACATATTGTCACGCCTGTCTCCCATGGGGGTAGGCAGAGACTATAGCTTTCCACTTGCTACGATCCTGGCACACTACTTTCGCTTCATCTACATTCATTAATCTCTTCATGCATGACCGTCGGTTTAGGGTGCTCGAAACCTGGCCTTTTTTAAGAACAATTTGGTTGCGGTAATTTTCAATAGATGTTTAATAAATTATACACCTGTTGGTTACCTTATTCTCACTATAAACTAAAATGAAATTGTAACCATCAAAATGCAATGTTGCTATAGACTAGAATCTTCTTACGCACTTTGTCGACTGCTTAGCACCCACGCGCCTATTAAATCACGCGAATTTTACGACTGCTTGTAAACTAGCTGTGGTAACCAAGTTTGTGTTGCAAGAGGAACTCACAGATTACATGTCCTACATACACAGGGCTGCCAGATGTTATGTTTACGTGTATACGTAACGATATTACCACAGAGTAGATAAGGTATGAATTTGATATGATAGACCTGGTACTCCATCGAAATTAGGCCTTTGTTTTCCGAGAATATTGATATTAGGTACATCAATTATTGATGACTACGATTAGTGTAATTAGGTCACTAAACTAACTAGAATTGATAGCGTCCCAATATCAAATCTTTTGAGACATTTCAGGTTTTTCCTGTGCACCTCTAAGACATGAATTGTCTACCTCTGAGGTTTTCCCATTACGCTATGACATGGGCTTCTCCAAATGTCGCCAATTATTCAGGGTTCTTAAAGGCCGGCAACGCATCAGCAACTCCTAACCACTTGGTAACCACTAACCAACAGGTGTCTCGGCCGCTCATCTGCCGACGTCAAATATAAAAAAAACACCATTATAGTATAAAGGTATAGATGGATGCTAGCATTTCGCAGAAGAAATCATGAGAGATAATGCTAAGAATAACAGATAAGGCTCGTGACTGGTAACAACTACGCCGACTATCAGATTGGATAGGTTACCAAAATCTACGCTTTCCGCGATCTCCCGAGCCTTGGAGAACAAAAGAAAGAAAGTGCTAAAGAATAAGTTACTGCTGTACAAACGTCTTATGAATAACTATAACAAACAGTTTATCCTTAGGATATCTCTCTTCTTAATCTTTGTCTCTAAGCTCTTCGGTAAGATTCGTTTTCTAGCTATCAATAACCCACATTGCACTGTTGCATAGAGATTGCCGACTTGTTGACTTGCCGTATAGATTTATACTGGGGTAATAAAGTACGGAATACGTTTTGTGAAGCGCGCTGTGTAATAGAATCACAATATATTTCAGAGGAAATTGATTTAGCCATTAAATTGGATTTTATTGTAGTTCTATATTTTTGGATTGTAGCGTCATGTAGTCTCTCTACTGTCGCTGGTCATGTTTGGTTTTAGGATTATTAAATTAGAATGTATACAAAAACAAGTAAAGGTACATCTTTGTTACATTTCTGGCCGGCTGTCTTAATCGGGATTTCACCAATTTCCTGTTAAATGACTCGGCAGTTTATTTTGTAATATTCTGTTGTATTTTTGAATTTACTCGGTGAGTAGCGGCTATTCCGACATGGTGAAATGCGGCCTTAGTGTCATTGGTCGACCATTTTGTTACAGTTGACATAGTCAAATCAAATCAATTTAAATCAATAGTATGCTTGGGGCCCAAGTCTACCGGGCAGTTCTACTTACGCGCGATTTTGTATACTTATTATTAGTAGAAAAGAAGGAAAGGAAAAAGGCAACCCTAATAATAAGAGTACTAAACAGTGAACTATTTATCAAAGACGTGCAAATAGGCACAGTGCATGTCTCTGTTTTATATGCAAGCTTTTTAAACGAGGTTATTTACGAACAATATTTATATTATCTAGTTTTAGCCTTGAAGTATAAGCAAGACAATAAATATAAATTCTTATTTACATTTTGGAGGAAATACTAAAGGTAGTAGTAACAGTAGAGATAAAATTTATTTTTTATGAGGCCAATAAAAAGTCCACTTGTTAGATATACTTAAATGCTTCTTACTCCTCCTGTAAAAAGAAAGAATTATTAAAAAAGTTGTTCTCATAATACTTCAAACTATCTTCGATAAAAAAAGCCATTTGGAAGCATAAAGCGACGCGACGATGACGTGGTCCATTTCCAAACAGATAAAAATATCTGTACACTATTTATCGGGACATCCTCTATCTACTTTCCTAACTAACCCATTAAAAACAAAATCGTCTCACTGTTTGCTATGACAAGCCGTCCAAACTTCCTGTGACGAAATTATTATTAGATTAAGGAATACGTCTTGGAGGTATGCTCTTAATTTAGAGTAAATTAATTTAAGGTACAGTTTGTTCGAAATAAGTAGGCCGATCGGAAGTTGTCTGCAAGTGGTTTAGAAGTGGTAAATTTTAATAGAAAGAGTCGGTGTAAAGATAAGTAGAGTCGTATATGTTTCACATTTCTAATTATTTTGTTTACTAATTTCGATATTTATGTATTAAAACACCTAATCAATCGATTTTATCACCGCGGTAGTTCGGAACGGCTAACTTCCGATCGGCTTACTTATTTCGAACAAACTATACTGGTGTAACCGTTTGGGGTTGTTGTACGATCATCATCATTCATTGTCTTATAGAAATTTGTAAGTAGGGATGTCACAATCTAATTCACATAAGTCTCGGATATAGCATAGTGATGTCACCCAACCCTATCCAGTGATCACCGCTTGTGTGCCAGTTCTTGAGCTGATTGTTAGAGTAATATATTTAACTGACTGTATCACCCTCCGAGGAACAATAACACACTTATCACTGCTCCGGAAAACGCTTGAGTAAATTGAAGAATTGCTCGTAAAGGATTTTTATATCCACGTCAAGTAGCAGTATGAATACTGTTGTGTTTCGTACGCTGAGTGTGGAGCGCCGGAGGCCCAATTGCTCCCTCAGTCCCCTTCCTTTTCCTTAAATAGGCTCGGTAATGCATCTGCCAACCCTTTGGTATTGCAGATGTCTATGGGCGGCGACGACTACTTGCCATCGGGTAGCTCGCCTTTCTGGTTGCAGGAAGTTGTAAAATAATGCGGTAAAGAGAGCGCATATTTTGTGTACGATATTCCCAAGTCTAAAGCGAAAGTCGTAATCGACGAGATTTCGACACGCCACGCTCCAGCCGGCCCAATTTAGACGCATCAGATAACTGATGGATTAACCGCGTCACTGTATCTATTCGCCTTCGAGTGTGTAAACATTGTGAAATGCAACGTCCAAATGTTTGTGTGAAAAATAGCTTTGATTTGTTTTTGGGTCGTGGGATTGCTCTTTCACCGAAGCCTCGTGTGATATCTTGAGTATGTTAAGTTGAAATGTGTGAAACAAAACGCGGTTTTTGTTTTACTGCGGGTGATGATACTGGGTCCAAGTGAACTATTCCAATTATGTCAAAATCATCATTCAATGACTTCGGAATAATTGCTTTTTTTAAATTTTCTGATCAAATCTGTCAGTCCCTTTGTTTCTTAGTAAATACTAGCTTGTACCGGTGATTTAAGTGTATATTGACTTTCGCGCAAGTGCTATGCCGCGCATAAATCCTTGTATGACCTGCGACCTTTTGGTGACTGTAGGGTTCTTATTTAGTATATTACAATAATTTTCACTGGCTCACCAATACACCAAGCACTAGCCTCTTATATGTCTATCCTAATCTCTCACGACATATGTATGTGAAACGGTGTTATGATACCTATTAAATAGATATATAAGTACAAACACTACAGTGACAATAATGCAAAAATTCTTAGTAGCGGTGGTACCTACCTACACGAAGAATTCTGCTAATGCGAACGAGTATAATTCCATACAGGCGAAGATATTTACCAAGAATATTCGATTAGTGTTGCTTCCAGGATTTGCTTGCGCTAGATACCATAGAAAGTCTTCCAGCTTCGGTGAAATTTTAAAACGTAATTACGTAACATGAAACTGCTACCGTGTTCAGTTTTGCTAGAGTAGTCAATAAGGACGGTTAAAGAATATTTTTGTATAATAACGTGTTGAGAAAATATTCTTTTAACTTCTATTCTATGAAATTGGATTTTAGCTATTCTGTTTACGTCTTCATATTTAAGCATTCAGCGTTCATCTGGTGTCCGTGCCAAGGTATTATTTACGAAGTATTAACAAAAGTTCATAGGGTTCATATTACATCTATCTCAAGTTTTTCAGATGTACAATTCTTTGTACATCTGAAAAGTTTTTCAGATAGTTTAGGTAGGTTCTCAACTTATTTAGAAGTGAGGAAGTTTATTCAATTGCTTGTTTTTGAAAGGCAATAAATTGTTTTACTTTTCTCGTGCTAGGATTTATTGCTTGAGGTTGTTAAAAAGGCGATAATTTCCAAGATTTAATATTTATTTCTGCACGAAATCATCCCGTTTAAAATTATGAATTGTCTATTTGTAGAGTTCATCAGTTACTCGTTTAATGGTAAGATATCTGATAATATTATAATACTATTATTAGAATAATTGTCACTTGAAGAAAATATCCAAGCGATTGTAATGGTGGCTCTCCACATAGAGACAGTGTCTCGATGAGGAAGGTAGATCGAACATCGGACCCCCGTCGTTTGTTTAATGCTGATTTGTCTACAGGTTCGAATTTTCTCAAAATCACCATGTGCGAACGTGGAGACTCCACTTATAAGACTACTTACGATACTTTTGGAGATGTATTTAAACATTTAGATGAGTTACAATCGGGGCTCAAAATTCTTCCTTGCACCTTAGTCCATATGTAGTAAAACGAGCCAAAAATATTCTTGTTTATTTCTGTTTATTTGCCAAAACACCATGTATAATTCAACGTGGGACGTAGGAAGTGGGCCGCGTAACTGACGAAGGTTCATTCCTTTTTCCGACATATTTCAAAAATACGGCGAATGGCATTTTGCTCGGTTTTATGTGAATATGTAAAGTCGTGCATGTTGAATGAACGGACCGATATTGAAATGTGTGTTTGGAGTTGCTACTGATATTTGATTAAGAAAGGTTCTTCGGCGACTTCTACTAAGGCGGATTATTGGTAGCCTGAACTAGATTTATTTTCTTAATACATTACACCTCTCAAATATAAAAAGATTAAAGAACATTGTAAGTTTACTTACAATATAACTAATATAAGGAGATTTTATGATATGCAATTAATTGTAACCATATTTCGAAGGTCTACTAATGAATGATTAAATGAATACAAGTAAAAATTTTAAAATATTCCGCAACATCCGGTCAGGGTTAGCATGTTCCGGCGTCATTGAAGTATCAGGTTAAGATATTTCAAATTGACCAGACCTGTATCTAAAAGAAAAGAAAAGACCTGATGATCTTCAAAGGGCTGAACAAATGATCTTGAATCATAGCTAAGAACACTCGATTATGTTATCTTTCAAATAAAATTGAGTTCGAATTTGAATCTCTTTGAAATGAAACTACTTTTTACGGATTTTATCGCGTTATATTTATACATATAATTTAATTCCCGACGTTTCGGGTCCTTTACAGCATCTATGTTCACGGGAGGACTTTGAATCTCTTTTTGACATCTGTATAAGCTTGTACGTAATAACTCGTAGATCACGGCATGACCCGTGCGTTATTGAATTTGTTCGTCACCCAATGTCAAAATTAAAGTGTCTCACACTTACCTGTAATTTAAAAGTATGTCATAAATCTTCGTTAATGGACCATTTTGTCGTGACTAAATTGAGCGAAGGGGCCATTGGCCCAAACGTTTTGAGAGCCCTTAGGTACTTATAGCCGGGTTCTTTCTTTATTCGCGTGTCAAAACAAGCCAGTGTATAAAGCGAGCGAGCGTCCCTTCCGGAATACCGTTACATTGCATTCTACATGCGATTTTAATGTGGAAGTCATGTTTCGGACATTTTTTACATTTCTATTTTTTCTTTTACGTTTTACTGTTTGTTGTTGAGGTTTCGCTTGTTGATCGCTTTATGGTGAAAAAACATTTAAACGACTTCTCATGATACATCACATCTATAGGTACTGTAATATTATTTATTTATTTATTTTTTAGGAAAGCTTACAGACTAAAAATAAATATAAAGAGGTAATATTATAAAGAGGTAAAGTTTGTTAGTTTGTGAGGTTGTAGAGGATAAGCTCTGGATCTCCTGAACCGATTTTGAAAATTCTTTTAGCCATAGAAAGCCACGTTATTTGTGAGTGTCATACATATATCGCCATTTCTCGCCATCTCTGAGACTGTTCAATTGTTGCCGTTTTATGTAAGTAAGGTTCAAGAATGAAACGCAAATCTAGCCTGTGGCTTTACTCGTAGATCTAATTATGTCACCAAGCCAAGTTAATGACAGCTTGAGCTTCTTTGTCAGTTCGAAAATTAGTTTTGTGGTTGAGTGTGTCAGTCTTTTTATGCTATCCAAAATTATTTTATTTACTGGAATAGGTAAAATTTCTGACTGGCAACTGTCATAAGATTTTGAGCCATGTCCAGCCCAGAGATAAAAGAAACAAGGTCTCTTATAAGTGTAGTTTAACAAAAACTGCAAATTCAGTAGAAGTGATAGTACTTCAAAGAACTCCTTCATGCGAAGTGCTAGCAGTATTCTCCACTAGTTTCCTATCTGACCATTTAATTAAATTTCTAACTACTAATATATTGAAACCTGTAGACTTTCAGCTGCCCTTCCAAGTTACATGCAACCCGATACAATCTATTAAGTAAAGGGACTTATTAACTTGACATTTAAGTAACATGCAACCTTTCGTTAGATAACGCACGGCTGCATTTATAACCAATCCAACTGGTGCACCAAACTGTTTAGCCAATTAGACTGCTGCAGGCAGGCAACGTTAGCCAATCGAGTTACGGTACGGCAGAGGTTTCCGCATCTGTTATTTAGCTTATGTTGTACGTCGTAGGACAAGTATTACAAAATTGGCTTTGCAAAACGACTTTTGAAGTCTAACCACGATTTTGTTGAGTGATAGTCGCCACCAAATTTTTGACAAACAGATCTTAGTCCTTCAGTTTACTGATAGAGGTAAAAAGTTTTTCATTCAAAATATTTGACAGATTCGCCAACGATTATAGCTCGCAAATCCCTGATTAAGCTACTCGGGATATACAGGTGGTCACTGGTCGGCGATACATTAACTCCCAAAGTGCCTCCCACTAATATTTTAACACGTGGAGGTATATATGTGAGTCTGTGTTTTACCCTACCGCTTCCTAAACTTCGTTGTAGTGTTTGTTGTCTTAAAACCAGGATCTGCGGACGAGCAATGCGAAGCTAGATCGTATGTATACATGTATGCTAAAATATTTTACGCTGATATTTGGTCGTGTCACCAACGCTACAACGTCATCTTGTTTGTGTAGTTGTTTTGCATTTGTATAGGAAAGTTTCTATGTAGTGTCTAGAGTGTGCTCGCAAACAAATTGTTTGCTTGCAAACAAATTCTAAGAGGCAAACACGCATTTGCAAAACGCTATGTTGTTCCAGCACAATGTCTACGCTGTTTAGTCTAGTCAGTAGTTAGCTCTTCAGCTCTGTTTACACAACGATTAGTGTAAGTGATAAGCAGTTAAAATTAGAAGTTTATACAATGATCTTTCAAGTGCTTAGTAAACACACTTGTTTCATTACTTTGTTGGTCAACACTGCAAGTGCTGCAACTGTTAACCCTTCTATGATATTTTATACATAATTCTAAATTAAAATTTTCTATAAATATGCTGAAAATAATTCCTTATTCTTGCAGCCAAGTAATTAGTTTTAGGTATTTGGATTATGATAGTAGTGCTTAAATGTAGAAAAAACCCATCCAACCCGTTCAAGGAGATCTATTAAAAATCAACGTTAATTTGAAAAAAAAAAACCATTCATTGAAAAAGTTTTGTGGCCATGACTAGAAGGAATGAAAAGGGAAATAATCGTACTTCCCTTCCCTTCCCTGTCCTCTTGTTAGTTCATACGAGTCCGACATGCAACAGGACAGATGGGCGTACAGAGTATCGAATGGGAACCACAACATTATTCGTAGACGTCGTCGGCCGACTTCCGAGACGTTGGTGAGATGATCTCGATTGCTTTCTGACATCGTAGTATGAAGAAGCTTAGGATAGAAAATCCTTGACGAAGTTAGGAGAAGCCTTTGCCCAGTAGTGGGACACAAAAGTGGCTACATAAAAAAACCTGCCGCCTTTTGCCGACCTATTCATACTGGCATATAGACATCCTAGCGAGACACTACTACTATTTTCTTCTCTTACTTCTTGTTGTTCTATATTGTTGTTTTAATTTGTTGTTTTATATTGTTTATTTATTCCTCTCCTTTCTACAATAAACATGAATTTACAACAATAGGCTTCACTCAACTGCAAATGTTAGTCTTCATGAATAACTAAACGCTCTTGAACTTTATCGCCTTACGGCTGCCCTTTGATTTTCAGTTGTAAAGTGTAGTTAAGGTGCTTTACGTAACGGCTTGTTAGTTCTGTTGGTTCATAGAACTGACTTGTCCATCTACCTTTATATACGTAGGGAGAATATCCAAGGGGCGTGTTCTCTTATCTTAACGAGTTACAGTTTGTTCGAAATAAGTAAGCCGATCGGAAGTTAGCCGTTCCGAACTACCGCGGTAATAAAATCGTTTAATTAAGTGTTTTAATACATAAATATCGAAATCAGTAAACAAAATAATTAGAAATATGAAACATATACGACTCTAATTATCTTTACACCGACTCTTTCTATTAAAATTTACCACTTCTAAACCACTTGCAGACAACTTCCGATCGGCTTACTTATTTCGAACAAACTGTACTTGATCCTTTTTTCGTATGAATATAATAAAATTGTTCCTAACTGGCCCATGTCACATAGAGGTATTAGATAGAAGATATTTAAGGAGAAATAGTTCGAGGGGTGTAAGCTATAGACGCCAATACAATTACCTTTAGAGTTTTTCTTTGTCAAAACTACAGCACGAAATTGTATACAGTTATCCACAGTTAATACAACTGTGGATAGCTCGAGCGAGCTCGAGGTCTAACTTAAAAACTGTTCATCTTTTGTTTAGTACTAACTGAAATTGTATCTACAAAACAACATTCGAATTACGAATGAATGAAACAAAAAATATACAGACGAACGTACAACCTCCTCTTTTTCGAAATTTCTAAAGTCAGTTAAAAACAGTTTGTAACTTGTACTGAGCTTTAATCATGAACCGAGACCAAAATAAAAACTTTTTTCTTTCGTACTCCATGTATTTTTTCAGACTAATTGTTATCTAAGTCGCACTGGCCGAGAGCTGGGTACTAAGTGTAGCTGTGCATAAGCTTCTAATCAGCTCGGCTTCCATTCCTCGTGTAAACTGCTTCATAAGCGTTCCTTACCTACTCGAGTTTCTTAGTTAGCTTTATCGACATTTTAAAGTAGTGAGGGGAAAAATAGGGCTTCACTTAAGCTTAGTTTCGAATGCTTCCTTAGACCGAAGTTTTCTTTCTCAAAATTAAAAATGTAGGGCAATGCGTTATTTTAAGTTATTAAGATCAAGGTTGGATGAAGTCAATTAAGTTCAAGGGGGCTTGACTAGCCACCTTTGATGAACCATCAAACCAACATAATATGATTCTTAGGTTTCCTACCTATTACAAAAATGGGAAGTATGTCTACGACTTTTCGTTTTAATTTGAAGTTGATTTAAAGACTGCCCGGGCTAAAATAGTTACATTCAGGAATTACTCTAAATCAATTAAGGAACTCTAAATAACATACCTTCACGCCTGAATTCCTGAACCTGAAGGGTTAGGCAGAGGTGTACTTAACTACTAATGTAGGTACACCCACAAATGTTCGCCGGTATGCAAAGGTCAAATCTAGACTCTGAGCTCCTGAGGATTTCATTGAAAGACCCAATAATACTTTGCTCGACCTTGGTATCGAATCCAGGACCTCCAGCGTAGCAATAGCAGCCTAAATAAATGAATAAACCTTTAGCTTGGAATTTGTCAAACGGATCATATTATGATTCATTATAAGCCTCTTTTCAGCTTAAAACTATTCCAGAATTCGCACACAACGCGGTTTACTGATTGCATTTTGATATGAAAGTAAATATAACACAAACTGTTTACAAACACAGATTAACAAGTGATAAATACTAAAGCTACGTAAAATGATAAATGTAACACGTGTACGTATGTTTACACTTTCATACAGGTTGGCCGGTATATTATGGTCCGCGGTAATTAATGGAAATAAATTTTAATGAACTGAAATTCAAATGGTTGGGTTATGCTATTGTTGGGTTAGCAGCGACACTGTAAAGTGTCAAGATATACTGGAAAGTGTTCACGTGGTGGACTGTTGCCTTGATATACGATATTATTGCGCTGGACATAAAACAGGCGACGTATACCTACTGTAAGCTGTTTTTTGTAATAAAAAGTAAAGTAAATATAATATAAGTTAAAATCTGTTTTTTTTTGGTAGCCGTTGAAGCCACCAAAATCCCGATTATGTTAACCTTTCATTCCGAAATTTTACACACTGGGATAAGGTAACACTATGCGTAGACGTGTAGTCGAATTGGGAATCTTCCTCCTTTACATACATACATACATATTGTCACGCCTGTCTCCCATGGGGGTAGGCAGAGACTATAGATTTCCACTGGCTACGATCCTCCTTTGAAGTCGGTTATTTAAAAGGCCGACGGCCTGTGTATTTTCATTTGTCATCATCCCCAGTAGTAATTATCTTAAACAATTAATATTCATTCGTTTTAATCACTGCGATAATAATCTAAGCGCAAATCGATTATTAAGATTACATTGTTAAAAGTTTTTTTGCTGAAGTTGAATGTACCAAGTGCTATTGTTTCTTTCTTTTATATGGGAATAGATTAATTTGGTGATATGATAATAGGGATAGAAAAACGCTACAGTTTCAATTGATAATTAAATTACTCAGACTTAGTCGTTTCAAAAAACTTGTAGTTTTACTGCGAGCATAAAACTTTCGACATCGAAATATATTGTATTTTATCTATCGATCGATAAAGTTTTGACAGCTTGCAAATGTCATTCATGTCATTCTATCTTCAATTAAAAGTTGTCGATTTTTATTTTTATTTGTATGTAACCATTCCTTAGCATTTTGTATGGATCGCCTTGATCAAGAGATCTTGACAGTACTTAAACCTGAAAATTTTAAATTGTAGAATCTGTTGCTCTAAAAGACCTCCCCCCCATATATTAGTTTTTCTCCAATATTTATAGTATACAGACATCGGCCTGTTAAAAATTTTGATAGATAGATTAGATAGTGTAGGTATATGGTGCTAGATCAGGCTCCATAAATTTCCGGAACGTCTCGTTTATCGATTGTTTAATTTTACAGTTCCGTAAACTGTTTACCATAAAATTATTGACTTTTGACGTAGATTTTAACGACCGTGAAAACGGCCAAGATTCTGTTGACCTATATGTGGATAAGATCAATTTACAATCTTAATCGGTTATTTACTGGCAGTATTACAACTTTATCTTTATTCTAATACATTTATAAATATGTATAAGTACCTAAGTATATTGACAGACGCCATGTAGTCTCGTTTGTTGATTGAACTGTATTATTTGATAGAAGGCGTTATCTTTACACGACGTGTACCGAATGATATCGTATGATAAAAATAATACCTAATACAATACAAAGACATGCGTGGGTTTATCTTTGGCTTGAGATGTGATTTTTAGTATCGAATTAATAACGCTCATAAGAATGCCTAAAGAAACAAGAAAATCTTTCAGTAATTATGTAATACAAATAATTAATTACTAATTACGGAAAGATTTTCTTTGATCTTCACAAAGTTTTAAAATCAGTGCCAAATACTCGTACAGTAATAATTAAACGGTATAATATAATACACATTTTTAGGTATACGAGACAATTATAGCTGAAAATGGAATATAAAAACTGAGAAATTGGAATAGCAGAGCATTGGTCATTGGAAATTGGAATAAGTACAGTAGCCGGAAGTGATAAAAATCCGTTTTATGAAAAAAATGTCTAAGACAAACCTCGGCTTTTTTTAATGAAATACATACATATTGTCACGCCTGTCTCCCGTGGGGGTAGGCAGAGACTATAGATGTCCACTTGCTACGATCCTGGCACACTACTTTTAAATCTTTGTTTTATGAAGTTAAGACTAGAATTTATAGTTAGCACGATACAGCCATTTTCCTGTAGTTAACAAAGATTGCGAATAATTAAGTACCATCTCAATCATTTAATTGTACGCCCGGCTACACATCAAGCTATACAAAACCAGTTTACGCTGGCCTCATATTGTATAAGAAGCCTATACAATGCGCGATCAGCTTAAACTGGTTTTGTATAGGTTGACCTGTACCCGTGTGTACAACGTCCACTATACCAATTAGTTGATTGATAGTTCAACAACAGGTGGGTGAAGACACCCACTGAACTGGGGCAATCGGGATCCACCCGATCAATTGTTTTAATTAAATTAACTGTCTTATTCTAGAGGGATTGAAGAAAACGTTTAGAGTGAAACTTTTTGCAGTAGTATCTATAAATAACATTAAATACCATGACGCCTGTTTTCCCCGAAAGGTTAGGCAGAGGTGTACTAATGTAACATTTCGCCGGTATGTTTAGGGACCATGCAATAGGGGGCGAACCTATTGACGTTCCGGTCACAAATCCATATAATTATTGCTTGGGGAAAATAAACACGAAAAACCACTGTATTTTGAGAACTTTCGTGTCTTGCGTCTATAATTATTCCAAGACTACTACGCTAGAGTTCCTAGGTTCGATTCCGAGGTCGAGCAAACAGTTATTGAGTTTTTCTATAAAATTCTCAGTATAAAGTTCTCAGTTTGGTTCTGTCCCCGATTAAATTCCGACGTCATGGTATTATGTTACTAAGAATAAGTTTAAGGTAAATAGGCAGATATTTAATTAAGCAGGTAAATAAATAATCTAAAAGTAATTGTAGCCCTCTATATTGCAATGCTTTAAAAAAGCGCTAAGTAATAAGAATCCTAACAACATGCATACAAATAAATATAAGTGTACAAATATGTGTTTCATAAATTTTATGAAACACATATTTGTACACTTAGTATGCAATAAATCTCTTGATCTAAGGGTAAAATTTCAACAGTTTTTTGTTCAAAAAATCTGATTCTGATTCTGCATGTGTTGAAGATTGAGATGAAATTCTCAGAGATGAAATTCTAATGTAATAATAAACATAGATTACGTAGTAGATGTAACTGTAGACAAGCCACGTTTTATATTACGACACAGCAAATAACGAGTAGGTAATGTCCACTGTATAATGAACATTGCAGGATATTATGGCAGCCATTACCATGCACGCATCCACTTTGTGACCGAGTGTGTCTTGTCAAACAATTATGACTGATGTCCTTTGTACTCTCTGGTATTTGGCGCGCATTTCAGTAAAGAGGTTTTAGATACTGGTTTCTAACACTTACGCGAATATTAGACATTGAAATAAAACTACTTTTTACGGATTTTATCGCGTTATATTGATATTTTTAAATTCCCGACGTTTCGGATCCTTTACAGCATCCATGGTTTTAGATTTCAAATATTCAATTTAAAAAAAGTTAAATATAATATATAAAAAATATTCGCCATCGTCGCAGATCCGGCTTTCGTAATTGATTTCCAAATCAAAACGTGAGTTTTAGCAAATAATTGAATATTGTAGTTAGAAATTTAAACTGGCTAATCGATTCAATATAAAATTAATAATTTATTTCAAGAACTTCAATAAAACATTACGTTAATGAGGTCTCGCCCCCTGAACTAGAACATCATATTCATAAGTTGTATGAATTTAGTACAATGCCTATACTCACTCCTCCCTTAAATTTCCTGGAAACCCTTCTAGGAAATTTAAAGGAGCGCCCAAAATATTGTTTAAAATTAAGTATATAACTAAAAGTTGTTATAAGAGATTCTTTGATTTGACTTGAATTGTGGATGTCCAATTTCCTACCTACATCCCTACACCTCTGCCTAAGCCTTCAAGGATATAATCATAAGTTAATGTGAGAGCGATGTAAGAAAAAATATCTTACGTATGTATGGAAAAGATATGAAGCCAGTAATGATTCTTTCTGAACGGATATTACGCGTTGAATGCAGTTATCGCAAAGCAGGGCGGCATTCTAACAACCACATTAATCGAAATGATTGGATATTTTATTTTCTATATTTTAATTAGGAGGAGCAGGGAAACAACTCGTGGTACTATCGCGTGAATTACAGACAGTTCAAAGAGCTCTTGAAAAGTATATTGATTAGACAAATGTGAAATTAGGAACACTTTGTTCAAAATATTTTCAGTTGAGAAAGAACTTAGCATAGGATGCTAATGTATAATTACCGTGACGGAGTCGGTTAGGCATGACATTTTACCATGATAAGAAAATATAATCAACTGGGATTCAAGAAAACATTCTTACATTCTTGAGTACTAAAAAACATAGGTATTTATTTCTGACAGTGGGTTGTTTTACGATTGTGACATATATAATTTATTACAAGTAACCTTTGATTATACTCTGTGATGTTCTATATAATGATTGATTATATCCGAAATAAACAACTATCATTACCCAGTGAAAGCAAAGTAATTGTATGACGCACGTTCGACGTCTGTCTATCTATAAATATAAATATACCTTTTATATCCTTCAATACGAACTCCATGTGGTCTGATATTAGAACATTGTAATTAGTGATAGTGGGGCTTGATATCAAATATTTTCGTATGAGGTTATCGGACTATAATTTTCCACTATAATGATCCACTTTTTCTTTCGATTTGATTTCTAGCCACAGCTTCTAACCAAAATTATTGTTAGTAGGTAGGTACTTATGTGGTAGAAATAAATTAAGATTCGAAGAGCTCCAATTATGATTCCACAAAAACTTGGTTAAACCAATAAAAATCATGGATAACATAAGCAATGGTCCCTTTTGGTCCAGCCGTGAGACACATGACAGACACCACCTTATTTACTTATTCTTGTGTAAAATTATTCTTATTTATTTATTTTTTTGTTTTAGTATTGTTTTTCTTTTGTGTCTCAATGTTGGCCAAATAAAAGTTTTTTCTTTCTTCTTTCTTTCTTCTTCTTCTTTCATTGATGATCCTGAGCTAGTATGTGATAAGTATGACAAGCTAATCGTTTTAAAATGGGCTCCAGAAACTGCTAAAGCACATTCAGAACTCTTAACAGGAAAAGTAATTTTAAAAGATCTTTTAAACATCTGCGAAACTTGCAATAAAACTATTCCATTCAGTATTTCCATCATCGTTCAGGGGCCGTATTACCACGTATTAATGCCATCATTTTTACGCTGTGAAAGAGGGACGCCACTATTTAACTTGTAGTGCGGCATCCCTCTCTCACTACCTAAAAATGATGGTATTAATACGTGGTAATACGGCCCCAGTTATCAAATAAATACATTAATAAAATGCCGTTCTAATTACGCCCCTGCAACGCAGTGCCATATTATAGTGGAATGTATATCATTGTTTCTTGTTGATGTTCACTTGTGCTGTATGGGATTATTTATAGAATGCATGACGTAACCTGGGGAAGATGCATATCGATGTGCAGGTGTTCTGATAATTGTTTGCGAAATTTTTTTACACGAAATGCGATTGCGATTATTTTATTTTGTCCCATTTTTTATCGATTGATCAAGTATCTATTGGGCAAAGATTTCCTGCTTATGCCTCGCAATTAAGTCGAACTTCTGTCATTTGATGTGGCATAGAGGTCATTTTTGTTATGTCAGTGCATTTTTGATCTGTAGCAACGTCAACTTTCTTATTTAGGATACCTAGACCTACCACAGTTCGTGTGTTTTTTAATTAATGCAGATTTAATTCTGGGAAAGACCTCTATGTACGAGTAGTCGCGCATTTGTCCAAATTCTTGGTTTTTTTTCCTTATCCGCAATGAAAGAAAGAAAGAAAGAAAAAACATTTATTTGATTCAGTACCATGAGACACCACTTAAAATTTAAAAACCATTAAAAGAGAAGAATATGAAAAATCTTATGTGTGTGTGTGTGCGTGTGTGTGCGTGTGTGTGTGTGTGTGTGTGTGTGTGCGCGTGTGTGTGTGCGTGTGTGTGTGCGTGTGTGTGTGTGTGTGTGTGTGTGTGTGCGTGTGTGTGTGCGTGTGTGTGTGCGTGTGTGTGTGCGTGTGTGTGTGCGTGTGTGTGTGCGCGTGTGTGTGTGCGCGTGTGTGTGTGCGCGCGCGCGCGTGTGTGTGTGTGTGTGTGTGTGTGTGTGTGTGTGTGTGTGTGTTTGTGTGTGTGTGTGTGTGTGTGTGTGTGTGTGTGTATAGGTATGTATTTATTTGGTGGGAGTGTAAGAGTATTTTTGTGTATTGTGGCTGGCATGGCATGGCAAAGATATAATATAAATACATAGGTATAACAACTAAATATATTTATTGGGTACATTAAACTGATTTGCTTGCTAACAATGCTTTATGGATTGGCTCGGTCATTGACTATTAGTATGTGAATGTATTCTGTAAAAGGACTGTAGATTGTAATGCAAATAATCTTTGTTCTAAACCGAGAAATCGCTAAGGTAATGATGACTCGAACTGTTTTCTTAGTAAAGGCGTCAACATGAAATATTCAGTTGGAAAAATCCATTGCCAACACTAGATTGCGAATTATGTAGCGGTATTTAGGTACTTTATACATAAAAATGTAAAAGAATGCTTTAAACATTAATTAGTTACCTCTATTAATTTTAAGACGTTGACAGCAATTATTATAATGCAACCTTCGTGCTTTGCAATTAAAATCAAATGAGAAAATATATTTCCGAACGATCGCTGTTCTATTTTTGAAAAAATAGTGAACTTCACCCACAATGCTGATCATCAACATTGCAACCTTTTTCTTACTCTTTTAAGGTCAACCTCCAGTCCAGTCTAACCCGTACTCGTCAGTATTTTACATGAAGCGACAGCTCTATTAAGCCTTAGAATCTGATATGATTCATATGAAAAGTGTACGTATAAATAGTTCTGAAAATGTATCCTTGGTCGTCAGTATTCTTGGCCAAGGCTGATGAATCACGTATATAATTCGCTGCGTACGGTTCTTTGTCCTACAACACTACGCAAAAGGGGGTTTAGTCACCGTCTCTAAGAAATAACTGTGTCGGCACAACTATGTAATTCCGCCTTATTAGGAACGCCATAAAATTATTATTTTATTCGTGGGAAATTTTTATGCGATTTCCATTCATCTTTTTGTAAAAGGAAAATTTCGCTAGAAGGTTGGTCGGTAACACAACATTTAAATCGGCATTCTCTCGAGTTATCTAAATAGCCTGCCTCATAAGTATAGTGGTCCTAAGTGCGACTGCTACTTTACAGGTCCGGTGTTCGATTCCCAGGTTGTGCAAAGTATTATTGAGGTTTTCTATGAAATTCTTAGCAGCAGCTCGGAGTCTGGTTTTTCACCCCCATTACCGACGAAGTGTGGGTGTTCATTAGTACATCTCTGCCTCACCCTTTGAGGAACACAGGCTTCATGGTATGTCTAAATAACCCTGCAACCAGCTTACAAAGAAACATTGGAGAAAACTCACCGAAGATTTTCCTTGTTTGCAAATTCATAGTATTCTCTGTAAGCACCTGTTTGTTTACTTAATGAGTATTGTCTGTATATGTTTAAGTACAATAATATTGTAAAAGGCGTATCAGTGATATTATTCTAGTGGCCCTAAGCGTGACTGCTACGCTAGAGGTCTTGGGATCGATTTCCAGGTGGAGCAAAGTGTTATTGTCTTATCTATGAAATTCTTAGTAGCACCTCGGAATTTGATGTGTGCCCGGTGAATGCCAACAGACTCTCTCCCTATTATATGCAACTTAAACATACCTACCGGCGAACTACGGCTTTACATTAAGTACACCTCTGCATAACCTTTTGGGGAATATAAGCGTGAAGGTACGTTAAGGATAGTATCAAATGCATTGTGCTGTCTTTCAATGGTAGATTTAATCAAAACTTGCTAACCTGTCCTCAAACGAACTAATACCTGTATATAACCGCTTTCCACTAGAAACTCCTACTGTGAATAATAAAGAAAATTTGCATATAAAGGGTGGGGTCTTATTACTCCAATTTAGTTGTTATACGGTGGCTTCAAGCCACAGTAATCCGGTGTGTTCTGGTCGAAGCTCCCATCGTCCCGTCCAACTGAAATGAACAGAGATTTACCACAACTACTATTACAGGAGTGTGCTCAGATCAAATAAAAAGTTAAGATGGAACTTTGCGAACAAAGAAGTGAGAAAACTACGCCTATCGGTGTACAACACACAATTACACGCACATATGTATTAGTTAACTACGCCTTACCTTACGCCTACAAGATAAGGCGTAGTTTCGGTATACGTGTGTGCGTGTAATTGTGTGTTGTACACCGTTAGGCGTAGTTTTAGCCGGCCTCGCTTCTTTGTTCGCAAAGTTCCATCTTAACTTTTTATTTGATCTGAGGGAGTGTGGGTGTGGGGCACCTATTGTACAATGATCGCTATTAAAATGATAGTCTACGCTCCGCACTCCATACAAAAGTAGTTTGGTTTTATCCTGAATTTTAACCAATGAAAGTCTTTGAAATTTTGCTGTAACAATCTTATCATTAAAATACGTGTACTTTGTATGTGAAACTTTATTTCAATATACGTTTAAAAAGTTACAAGAGCTCAAAGATATATATATTTTAAGATAATGTATCAATACAGAATCATTTGACTCATTGGATCACAAGACAATATACTGAATATCCTTTTACAAAAAAATAATGTACGTAATAACAATATTTAAAAAAAATCCAAATTTTGGAACAAGAAATACGCGCGGAAATGTTGAAAATGTATTGTTGTTTCACCTCTCTGGCCGACGTTCGCGTCGTGAGCGATAGAGACAGCTACATTAATGCAACATTGTTGCACTCGCGAGGGACACTCCTCTTAAAACAAACTAGAATAACAACTATTGTTCAGTAAACTAGGACGCGATTTGTAGCGGAACTGTTTGCGGCCTACTGTATTTATATTTGTTGAAGGAGTTCCGATGAACGTCGAAAATTGTTCTTGCGGTTATAAATTGTTTAAGTGGTATTGGGTATAAATAAAACGGAAAGGGGCGTATTCTACTTTATTTATAGGACAAGTACGCTTTTCCATTGCAAGATTAATGGGCCAGTTTTATACTTTCGTCGAATTTATGCTTCGGGGTAAAGAAAATAAAGGGAAAGAAATTAAGGGTTATACTGCTTGTGGTCAACATGCGCTGTAAAGGGTAAATTCGTAGTTCTGAAATAAAAAACAATGAACTCAAAGCAAACACTTGTAGTTTGCTTTGAGTTCATTGTTTTTTATTTCCTTTCTTTGTGCAAATTCGAAACCACGAAAATATCAATCCTTCTTCTAAACCCTAACAAACTATGCGTCGTTCGGACCGAAGGACCAGGATCACATAAACGACTGGATATTGGAGCAGATAGATCTGGCGATGGCAGGAGGGTTGCGGGCGTCGGCGACCTAGGCCAAGAGGTCAACACGGGTCATGTTCCAGTTAACTAGGTCACAGGCTACCGCTTGTGTACCAATGGATACCAAAATAAACCGCTCAGCATTATACACGATGCTTACAAGCCGACGTTTGTTTGAAATGCTCGATAAATATCGGTTTCTACTGTTATTTAGCAGTATTGGAAATGTTTCCCGTTTTAACAAAGGTATTATCTTTTGTTGCAGGTATGTGGCCTTCTTGGTAGGTACAGACACTGCAGCCACCTGTAATCAAAATAATTTAATCATATCAATTAGCAACTTTCGACTAGAAAGAGAGATAAAGAGATTTTTTTTAGGCGAGCCAGCTGATGGTAAAGTAGTCATCGCTTCCCATAGAAATCTGCAATACCAATGGAATTGCAGATGTGTTGCCGGGCCTATTTAAGGAAAAAGAAGGTGAAGGAGAAGGAAGGGCACTGAAGGAGGACTCCACACTCACCGTACGAAATGTGACTGTGTGTACTACTTGATACGAAAAATAACATACCATCAAGCCTGTACTCCCCGGATGGTTGGGCCGAGTATAGTTCGCTTGTATATTCAGGTACCATGTAATATGGCGCGAGCTTATTGCCACTAACTAGACACACATCCAGACTCTGAACTGCTACTGAGATTTTCATAGTAAAACCCAATACCACTTTGCCACCACCCAGGACGTACGTAGCAGTCTCGCTTAGGACGCAGAGATAAACAAGCTATGTATAATTTTAAGCAAGAGATATTGCGGGTAATTCTCGTGAGATTCCTCTATTTATTTTTACAGCTTCACCCTTTGCAGAACGATAAATATTTAAGCTCACGATAATACTCGTGGGTTAAATGCTAGATTTATTACGTATACAACTGAACCAGGTCAGCAGCTTACTATTTTTTTTATAGAAGTTTATCTGTCTTTGATCTTGTGAATTTTAATTATCTTTTGCATTATTGATAATATTACTATCGGCCCGCTTTGGCTTCGAAATATATACATATAGTATTATATTACATGAGATCTTCTATAATTATAGGAGCATAAGGCAAAATATTAAATTGTTTTTACATAGCATATAAGATGCATTCTTTGTTAGAGATTCTCATAAGATAAAATAAAAATAATATATTGGTTAGTTTCTTAGAAAACGGGGTCACCAAACATTACAATGCTATTCTTTATGACACAATGCTGATTGTGAAAGCAAGCACTCAGCGTCCATTCATCTTTTATAACTTCAACGGACGAGGATAACAGACAAGCAAGGAGTTCGTTTACTCCTGCTCAAAGACAATTCAATGTGAACTTCTTACTTTTAATACTGAGTAATACATATTATCTTTTCAGCAGGTACCTACATAAAATATTTGAACACGATTTTCTTAAAAGGGTGCGATTCAAGCTCGTATATTGTACGGTACTTTTTATATTCATTTTCTACTAATTAAATTAAAAAAAAACACGTAAGTGAAGTGATTAAGTATTTAGCTTTCAGCCGATTACCTTATATCAAACTTAATTTTTATAGAATTACAAGGGCATAACAACCTTGTTAACTCGCATAGTATGTAAAGAGCAATCATGAATTAAATTGGTATGTCACTCTCACTCACTCAATCTTCCGAGAAAAGATGAAAAGCTTACCATCTCATCGCGACGATCTCCAATCAATAAGTACCAGGCAAGCATAGGTCAAAGAAAGTATATCGGCGCGTTTCGTCAACAGAGATGCAGGGCGAGGGCACCGGGTCAACAGTCGCTCCGCTAAATATAGGTCGCGCCATTCTTTCTTCGGGAGCGCGTGTCTGCAAACATTCTTTATTGCAATGTTTTTATGATTTAAATTTAGAATTTTATTTGCGCGCGCTTCAGGTGTTGTTGTTAGCTTAGGTATGTTTACAGCAACAGTTTTTCCGTTTCAGAAAAACAAGGCTATTGAAGTAGATATAATATTTCAATGACAACTGTAAACGGAAATTTCAGCAAACTGCTCCGTTAGCTCTTGAGGACCTAAAACATCTCTATATATGCTGTGCTTCCCTGATAAATTTAATTCCATTTTTATTTTGAAACTGCACATTCAATTACGAAATAAGGCCATGTGAAAAAAAAATACAAAGAAAATTCCTTTTCATTCCGTAAATATATTTTTGGTCGGTATGTTTGCGGATGCTTTTCGCTTTAAAAGCAAAAAGTCTGTATAGAGATATAGAACGCTGCACTGAACTGGTTTCAGTGACACGGTCCCATTAAAAATGACCCAGTTAATCTCGCTAACCGGATGAACGTGCATTTAGATGAATAGATGGATGAATCTTCTTTAATAGCACATTCATTTTATATGGCAACCATGAGATAAAATATGTCCAAAAGATTATTCAGGCAAATGTCCCTTTTAACAACCCTAGACAAAGACGAGGTCAATGAACCGCGTGTCCTTCGCCGAAAAGATGGCTCGCAACTCTAATAACAAAAGATTACATTAAAGTTATTTGCAAAACGAATTCTATTTAGACAATAAGTGTTTCAGTAATTTTTTTAAATAAAATTTGCCTTTGAGTGAAGTTTGTTTTGAAATGTGGATATTTATGTAAATTATGCTATTATGCTAATATTTTAATTAAATAATGCCAAGTGTTTGATGAAGTAATAATGATTTTCAGGCTATTTTTATGTCTTAGGTACATGTATCAATATTATCCTTTGATATTTCTAATAGCGGTAGTAAATCCACACTTATAACCACTACGTTTTAAACCACTGTACAAATTTCTTATTTTTTGATGTAGAGATATATTGGTCCTTGGATACGCCAAAGGTAATTATTTTTCACAGAGTCCTTTTGAATGTGAGTGAAAGGCAACAACTAGAGAATATCTCTGAGTGCCCTGTAAGCTGTAACTTCATATTACAAGAATATGTTACAAAATACATACAACGTATTAGTAAAGATTAATTGTATTTATAAGTAACATTTTGCCAAATCTGGAAATCTTACCCATGACCTCTAGTCTCCAAGGGCACTAGACAAAGAGGCAGTTTACGTAAATTACGTAATAAACGTTGCATCGTTGTTTACAATATGCCTGCAGTAATTAATCTGTCAATAATTAATCACAAATTCTAGCTGGGCTTTTGTGGAACATCTCTTAATTGTAGCTAAACCTATTAGTTAGGTATTGTAACCACTCCTGATTGTAACAATATCAATTAACAACACTTCAGTGAAGCTATTGTTAACATACAACTACTCCATGTTCGTTATTAAATGTTACATGTTGTGTAGGTTTTCAAGTGTTTTTTTTATTGTTGTGTACGTTGTGTACGTTACTCTTGCTTAGGGCGTATTTTTTAGGAAATTCCGGCTGGTGTCTTAGTAAATATATAAACTGGTTCTAAAAACAATATCATTTCTAGTGCCTGGACAGCGAGACCTGAAATCGGCCCAAGAAGGAACACATGTTTTTCGTTTAGATCACAATAATAATGGAATCCGTAGACAAATTAAGAAGTTCTGCCTCTTAAAAAAGAGTTATTAGTATCTTAAAAGGAAGTGGTTGGAATAGGTCTTTGCTCACAGAACAGGTAAAAGTTTAACTGTTCTGTGTCTTTGCTAGAGACTTGGCGAGGGCACTGCCGTGCACCCAGATAATCCTCTTACATGTTGATTGTAATGTATTATAGTAACTACATTTATATCAATATATTTTTCGTTATGCAGTCGAAATCCCAATCAATAAATTTCGCATAAAAGCATTCACACCGCTCTTGAGTGTGGGTTTAACCAATGCAACATTGGTTTATTTTCAGTAGCGAGGAGTGCGGTACTTACATCACCATTCGCTGCAACGTTGACACACTATGTATTATTTTAGCCCTTGTTTCAATATGGACCGTATTAGCACAATATCATAATAAAAAAAAACTTATAATTTAGTATTAGACTTCGTTACTTTAACCTTGGATAATTTAAATAATAATCTATGTTTTTTTAGAAGATAAATCCAACTAACAGTGCATTTTTAGAATTGATGGCTCTATTATAGGACTATCTCGAGGATATAATAACTCTACCAAATAAAAAGGTTTTAATCGTAATGTAATGACAGAATATTTGGCAATGCAGTGGTACGGCTACACATCAAGCTATATAAGTCCAGTACAGGCTGGCCTTGAACTTAACGGAAAGCCTTTACAATGCGAGATCAGTCTAAACTGGATTTGTATAGCTTGATGTGTAGCCGTGGGTACAAACGGCTATACATCAAGCTATACAAATCCCAGACGAACTCCAGTAGCGGAATTTTACCACCTTTAATTGCCTATTAAAAGTAATCGCTATGTAATTACTTTGCAGTTCTACTTTACACCTATCTGCTTGCACGTCAGCGGGTCGTTTGTATAATGTCATTAGTCAACGCGAACCCAGTTGATTGACATTACAACAGTACTTGTACATTAGTCTGCATGTCATTAATGTCATAACGGGGTCTGACATTAACTGACGATAGTTAAGCGTCTATTCACTACGCTAACACGCTAAGCAGCGTCATCTCTTTGGCCTGTTGTTACTATTGTAGTATTAGGTGATCTCGTTTTTCCCGATTCCGTGGGAATTTTTCAGTAGTTCAAGACTTCGTTGAGTTGGATTCCGATACTTAAAATCTTTTAATACTTCAATCTAAAAATAGCCGATGAGGTAGATGACGTTTAATTAACATTGCTCAGGCTTCATCTTGATCGAACGGCAATTACCGACAACTGAAGCATTTAAACGTAACCCCATTTAGAAAGCTTTCAAGCTGGTATTTATCTAATCTACCGTAACCCACACGGAAGAGGCTGTAATTTGGTGTTTGAAAAAAACCTGTTTATAAAAAGTGTTTCAGCCTTTTCTTTCATGAAAGCCTCATAAGGTCTTTGCCTGAGTTCAATGGGAAGCCAATGCAAAGCTAAAACAGATGGCAGCACCTCCCGACTTTTCCTACGCCAGCCAATCAAAACGTGTTATTGTGACATTAGAAATTATGTGAAAGAGCGTTCAACCAATAGAATTGCATTCAGTCTTAGATGACGCCATTAGTTCCTCAGTTACATACCCAAAATGCAATGGTTTATTGATCGATGAAATAAACAATTGAAAATGTTTAATTCTTTGCCGCTTACTAACAAATTCAATTAATCAGTCCGATTTATTTAAATTCAATTAGCTGCTGTCGGTCTGCCCAACAATGTAACTTTTTTCAAATTAATGGTCTGACTTAGAACAGAGCGTTATTAATTGAAAATAGAAAAGCCTTCAATGGCATTTTTTAAGTAAGGGCGCTTTGGTACGTTGATTTCGTCGGGAGTTATGGCTCAGTTAAGCTGATCTAGCGGTTAACAAGGTTCAGCTGTGGTTGCCACGGTCAGATTTTTGATGGGTAATCATTCTTAGCTTATCGAGACCCCTCGGTACCTCTGAGGGCACCTTAAGCCATGTGTCAAACGGCTAAGGTTAAGCACTAAGCCAATTAAGGCGGCTAAGGCAGCCTGTTTCCGAAAAGTCAACGACTGAGGACAACACCTCAGTCTTAATGGTGCATATTGCAAACAGCTACCTATCCCTCTCACTCTTTGTGAGTTAGATAGAGTAAGATAGATATTTGCAACATGTTTTATCGTCAGTGAGAATGCGGGGTAATAATAAATGAATAAGATGAATACAAATCCATCTTATCTATGCTTATACTCGTATTATATAGAGGTAAAGTTTGTGACTGTCTCATTAGTCTAGTGGTTCTAAGCGCGACTGCTACGCTAGAGGTCTTGGGTTCGATCCCCAGGTCGAGCAAAGTGTTATTGGGTTTTTCAATGAAATTCTCAGTAGCAGCTCGGATTCTGGATTTGTGCCCGGTTAATGGCAATATGCTCGCCCCCTATTACATGGGACCTAAACATACCGGCGAAATGTGGGTGTACATTAGTACGCCTCTACCTAACCCTTCGGGGACTATAGGCGTGATGGTATGTTATGTTATGTTATGTTAAAGTTTGTGAGGTTGTAGAGAGTAGTCCCTGGAATTCTGGATCTACTGAACCGATTTTGAAAATTATTTTACCAATAGAAAGCAACGTTATTTTTGAGTGTCATAGGCTATATCGGAGGATCTCTCTGCGTGATAGGATTGGCCCGAGCGAGTGGCAGTTTCCTAGCAAATCTAACTTTACAATAAAATTGAAGTGGTAAATTTCGCCGCTTGCTGGCAGAATGCCACTACGCCTTTTGTGGGAAGTGTGCTTTATATTATAGCAAATCCTTCTTTTTTGGATCTTCATAAACAGAGACGTTCACCTCCGAATCAGTTTCACAAATTATGATAACATGTACCGCAGTTCTTAAGTTCGAGACTATGCTATCTGACAGTGAAAATAATAACAACCTGTTTAGTACCGAAAATCACTTGAGAGTAAGACTGTAATACGTAAGTACAATCTAACCCATTTATTCTTAATTTACAGAAACAGTTTTTTTTTACAATTTTATAATAGTATACGATGGATTCACAACAACTTGGTCGTCGTCTTTTCGGAGAAAGGATACCTTAGTCGCCTTAATTGGTTTAGTGCTTAACCTTAGACGTTTGACCTATGTATGTATCAGGTTATTTTGCTAGACAAAGTTAAAGGAACATCTGAGTAAGCCTATAATCATAATCCCTTTAGTTTGTAGCCGTTCACCTTAGGTTATATTATTTAGTAAAAGGCAAATTATTCACATTCATATGTCCTATTTCGAACCGCTGGCAGAGAATGCCTACGAAAAGAAGAAAGGAAGAAAGAGTTTGGAAGAAGCGGTGGCGGTAGCCTAATGGATAGGGCATCGGATTTGCGATCATGTGGTTGCCGGTTCGAAACTCACCCATTGCACTACCGACGTGAACCCACTCGTATATTATGACAACTAGCAACACTGTCAGCTAACAAAGCTCATAGGCTGATTGATCGTTCAGTCATGGGGGCCAAATTCATTTTTTTCTGGTGGTTCGCAAATTGTTCGTCTATAATTCTTCTACAATGTAGTACTTACCTAGAATGAAATTGCGACATTAACAATAAGTATGCAGCAACTAGCTAGCAAGCAACACCCTGCGGTTTCACACGCATAAATTGATTAAACCTTGATGAAGTCTGAAAAAGTTCATCGGAACATACATACAAAAATACGCACTTTCGCATTATAATATTAGGAAACGTAGGTACATCAACTGTGAGCTGTATATCTGCTTAACCCGTCTATCAATACAAGCTGGATTATATTTATACTAGCTTTCCGCCCACGGCTTTGCCCGCGTGGTTTCTCGGCTATTTTGCATTTCATTTTTTCCCGTTTTTGTAGCATTTTTCATTTCTGCTCCGCTCCTATTAGTCTTGGCGTGATTATATATAGCCTATAGCCTTCCTAGATAAATGGGCTATCTAACACTGAAAGAATTTTTCAAATCGGACCCTTAGTTCCAAAGATTAGCGCGTTCAAGTAAACAAACCAACAAACAAACAAACAAACACACAAACTCTTCAGCTTTATAATATTAGTATAGATTTATTGTAACTATTTACCTCAAACCTTGAACGATGACTTAATTGTTTACTTAATTAAAATAATAAAAAATGAAACGTTGCGTTGCGCAAGCGTCGCCATGTTTGCATTTACGTAATTTGAATATCGAACGAGGAACCATGAACTTCGGTTGCACTTGCGTCCTTGTTGCATGTACCTATATTAATAAGATGCAAATTTATGTATTGTTTATTGCAAATTTAATTATTGTAGGTACTAGTTATTGTATTTAATACTTGTTTTACTCTTTTGGAGAAACTAGGTTAGGTGTAATTAGTTATTAATGAAGGACGTTATCAAATCGATTTATAAGGAAAGAACATAGAGGGAAATATTTTCTGACACATTTTGTTGATACCTAAGTAAGTTTTTTATAATAATATAGCTTTCCGTTCACGGCTTCGCCCGCGTGGTTTCTCGGCTTTTCTGCATTTAAAAGGAATATTTTTCCCGTTTTTGAAACATTTTTCATTTATGCTCCGCTCCTATTGGTCTTAGAGTGATGATATATAGCCTATAGCCTTCCTCGATAAATGAGCTATCTAAGACTGATTTTTTTCAAATCGGACCCTACTGGTCCGAGATTCCTGAGATTAGCGCGTTCAAGCAAACAAACAAACTCTTCAGCTTTATAATATTAATAAATATAAAGTGTACGACTGTGAGAAAATAACAGAAGAATGGCTAATTTTATGGCAAAACGGGCTTTTTTAAAGGAAAACTTCAGCAGTTCAACTCATTTATCTCGTGTCGAAAAACTCGGCTCGTTTTTACAAAAAAACATTCTGTTGAGACACATTTTCCTGCACTTATGTAAGTGGGTGTCTCGCCAGCCAATCACGTCGACTCGTCAATTCGATCCCGTTTCTTTGTTGTCTGCTTGCACTCTGCACCGGGCGGTGGCAGCGTGGCCAATAATGCACAGCAATAATTCTGAAAGACGTGAATAGGTAGCAGGGGATTGTAGCTCTTTTGTAAACGGTGAAAAGGTTGTATTTCATATTTTTTACGACGGTATAATGTACCTGAATACTTATAACTTACTTATGCCAAGCTATAACTCTTATTAGGAAAATCTTTCAGACTTTCATATTCATATTCATTTATTGCATTCCATAATGTACATAAATATATAAAACAGATGGTAGGCTTAAATCTAGGAATCAATTATGGACCCTGTTGGGCACAGCACAGCTTAGTAGGAGAGAGGGAGACGTGTCTATATATTATATTATTTTGTTATATTTATATTTTCCAAGTTGAAGTCAATATTATTTATTATTATACATTTTATTTATTATATTTATGTATTATTAACGATTTTAATTATAATATTTTATTGCACTATTTATTTTTATTTTATCATAATGCAACTGAAAAGTTATGTGCATGCAGCCATGCTTTAGCAAATGTTGTACGATTTTAAAAAGCTGCCCCTGGTCAATCTGTGGATGGGTGACCATTCCTAGCACATCCAGACCCCTCCGTGTCTCGAGCACGTAAAACTGTCGCTCCCGGTTGTCATAAGAATACCTAGTGTTAGAAGACTGAAATAAAATCAATTAGCTGCTCTATTGACTGCCTCATTAGTCTAGTGGTCCTGAGCGCGACTGCTACGCTAAGGTCCTGGTTTCGATCCCCAGGTCGCGCAAAGTGTTATTGGGTTTATCTATGAAATTCCCAGTAGCAGCTCGGAATCTGGATTTGTGCCTGGTTAATGGCAATAGGCTCGCCCCCTATTACATGGGACCTAAACATACCGGCGAAGTGTGGGTGTACATTAGCACACCTCTGCTTAACCCTTCGGGGAATACAATCGTGATGATATGTCGCTGCTCTATTTCAGTCACTTTTTTAGTTCACGTAAGTTACAAAAATCATTAAAAGTCATACGAATTTTGACACGAGGAATGTCGGAAAAATAGTACCTATTATTTTTCCCCTTTTTACTGAATACTAGGGTGTGGAGGTCCCTGCCCCGTCAATTAATCACGTAGTTTCAGCGGCTACCTTTGTTGTCTGCACCCGCAGCCGCCGGCGTGGCGCCATCTTGTGCCTGCAGTCTGCAGTCTGCACCGGCAGTGAGACTCAAATCTCGACATATAAATCAACGGATTGTTAGCTACGACAAATCCTTGGATACGTAGAGATTCTGATTTATTTTTGTTGGAGATTTTCATGAAAATTGCTTGAAAATTATTGCAAACAGTCTTGTGGAAAGAAAGAAAACGTTTTGTGATATTCCATTTGAGAAGATAAGGGAAAATCCATACAATCTACAATTACTATCGAATATCATGCCATCTTGATTTGAATCTATTCATACAGGTTCCTTGCTGAATACTTTATTTTCATGGTGTGGGAAATCCTCAAGGATCGTTTACAGGAGTGTGGCAAGGTATGTCAGACCAACCTGCTAAAAACTGCACTTGCCTTCACTTATCTTATAGTCATCGCCGTGGTATTCTCAACATTCGCTACAACCATGACCGCTGTAGTCCACTGATCGCAGGACCCCTTCAAAGGAAAAGCTACAGTCGGAAATTTAAAGAGCACAAGCGGGCGTCTCTATGGTGGGCCTTACCCATGCATGGGACGTGCCCTGCACTGTGTTGCCCAAATTGCGTCTTTCCAGTCTCGGCACTTTATCGAATAATGCCAATCAGCCCCACTTATTTCATGAGAAATATTTGACAGTTCCTATGACAGTTAAAACATACTATACTTTGTCCATTACGTGAACCGTTTTTTGACAGATGCCTTTGACTGCATTAGAGCGTAGCTGTTCCAGATTACGTAAAAGTTAACTTTGAAATGCGTAACAAAATAAATGTATTATCTACCTTATGTTATTCAATTCAAATCAAATCAAATCAAATCTTTTATTTTGCGACTATGGGTAAGTACATAAGTTGTTAGTTAATAAAAGTTGTATCACCATAATCTGCTACATAGCATGCAAAATTAGTGTTACATAATGTGATCGATCAATTACCTAATTCTGAATATATATGAATTAAATGTATAATTAAATGTCATTTCTGTTTACTCGTTAATTTCAATATCAGACCAACCAATAATAAAAAAAATAATAATAATGTCAGCATAATACTAAAATTACATATTGGAAATTACAATATTACATGTTATTATTATTGAATTGAATTAAATTAACTTATCGGATAAGTATTCTTTGACAGAGTAGTACCCCTTTGTCAACAATATCTTTTTTACTCTATTCTTAAATTCTATAATATTAGATGTTTCCAGTACTGAAGTTGGCAGATTATTATATAATCGTGGGATCATACAAAATACGCTGTTATTATATATAGTGCTCTTATTACATGGAAATCTTATTTTTAAATTATGCCTGCGACTAATAAATTTTTCAAAAATACTCATAATTATCTTAATTATGATTCCTTGCAGACATTATAATACCATAAATGTAACGGATTTTCCAAAAAAATGATTATTGTTAAGCGTATTAAATTTAGTTACATTCTACTTACCACATTCTACCATGTCTACTGATGCAATCGAATGTATTCGTTCAATCATTTTGAACACTGACATTACATCAGTATCGGAAAATGGCATCAATAAAATACAAATCAAACAATATTTTTGAAAAGAAATGGATGGAAAATTAATATTATATAAAAATTCATACAATCAGATGAATATTATACATATTTATTTATTATTGGTCGTCGTTGCACCATTTTCGATTCGACAACCAAACAATTGATAATTTAATACTAGACAGTAATCAAAGTGTCAATAATCGGATCGATAATCGCAATATTAAGTTCCTGCAATCACTAGTTCCATCTGTCAAAAAACGGTTCACATAATGGACAAGGTATATCGATAACGAAACCGCTTAAGTACCAAATTACTGTGATTGTCAAACATTGATAATGTCAGATTTTTATACGCAATAACCTCAGTAGTTGCCCACTAGTCGTCTACGAGTCAATTGCTATGTCGTCTTCCCACCGTCTGCGATATCATGCCTATACCGATAACTGGCTCCATGTAATAATATTAACGTTTCTGAGAAGTTTTATTGGCTTTCTATTATAAATTCAAGTAAAACTATTTTCTGAAATTGTTATGGAACTATTGGATAGCTCTGTCTGAGAACTAAGACTTCAAATAGCCGTCGGGTCTGGAAAATTTGTGCCAATGTCCAAATCTGTGAAAATAAAATTGACCTCATAATAAAAACTTAGTTTTACAAATGAATAACTTTATTTTAATAAGTTTAATTCTGTATTACACATACGGAGAAAGGTTTTCTTGGTGATGTCTAACACTTTTAGGCAATCTCTAATATTTTGTGATTTGGCGATTAATGAATGATAGATTAGATTGAGGCCTTGTCTTTTAATTCCTAAATCTAGTGCATATAAGTACTTAATAAAAAAATATAGGATCCTATTTAATTGACCAGTAGCCTGATTCACGTAATTAAAACTGTTTCAACGATTAAGTCGCTGCGACATCGCTATGGTTTTATTACGTGAATCGGGCTACAGTAATTCGAAGAATTTTTTGGCGCAATTAAAACATGGATTTCTAACAAGTTTGTTTGTGCCTTCCAACAATAATTTTAATGGCTTCTAGTTCGACTCTGTTTAAAAGTTAGCACACGGGAGTTTGGTAAAAGTTCTCCAGAAAGTTTGTGCTGTTGCTACGTAAACATGTTTTTTTACTGAAAGTTCATTCCAACAGTCACAACTCAAGACAATATAACAATCAATAAAATGAAAATGAGTAGTTAATTATGGTAATTTTGTGTTCACAGTTAACAGTGAAACCTTATAATAAGTACTGTCATGTTTCGTTTAAAAATGATTTGTCAAGAACTTCTGACGGTTCCAAAGCTTAATCTTTTCCTGCAAGTTTTTCAAGTAATTTCTCTATCATAATCCTACGACTAGCTTCGCAAAGCAGCTTACTTTTAAACCCTCGCACTTCACTGGCTTAACTACGATCAAACTGAAGACATATACATGGCGCAATTAAATTGCCTGTTGCAAGGACTGAAAAGAAAGAAATATTAACATTGTACATTTCAAACTGAGTTCGAATGGATCTGTTTTTGGGATGTCATTTTGCTCGGGTATATACGTTGCTCTATTGGCTAGTGGCTTGGGTTTTGCGTTATGGGTGGTGAAAGAGATCTCCAAAATAACAAATTAAAAGATAGCATAGTAGCTACTATGCCATTTTAATTTGTTGGCTACACAGGCTAAATTATCTACAATCAACAGCCTACACTTTGTAGCTCAAGGACATGCGAAACCTACCCGGTTTGATAATTATACCACTTTTTTACTGACTTAAAACCACACTTTCTTTCCCTTTTCCTACGGAGCAGTGTGTCCTTTCATGGTCGTGACGTTCGTCAACCATTATAGGATACACCCTAAAATAATGCAATGTTTTCTTCTCTAAAAATAACGGTACACCAACGATTCGCAGTTCAACAACCCACCGCACAAGTGCACCCATCACGGTAATATTGCATCTAATAAAGAGACAATTGAAGCTGCGTGGGGGGGTGTACCTACGCCGGTCGAAGCCGCACCTCCCGTCGTGAGGATGTTATTGGATGACATCAGAGCATCGTATCGGAGAATGCATCTGGCTTGAGAACATAAATCTCAGTTTGCAATCATTGTTGGAAGTGAGGAAATGTGTTGTATGTCTATTGTGAAGTAATGAGTAGCGTTAGAGCGTATACTAAAAAAACCAGAAGAAAGTCCTGTGGGAGGGCTCTTCATGTCGTGTTTTTAACAAGACTAAAATGTTCCATTTTGGTCGTTTTCTGAATTTGGTAACACATATTTTGTGATTTTTATTTCTTTTTTCCTAAGGCATTACTGTCCTACAACTGCGGCCCCAAGACCTCCACAGTTTCTTTCACGAAGACTTTTTGGGTCGCCTTTTCAAGTCTAAGTCATAATACGGAGTAAAAAATTGTGTTACTGTTTTTATTGCTATGCTATATCATAAATACCCGTCTCTCTGTTAGCGATCAGGTTTCAGATACCCCAGTCTTGCTTAATAAAAAAAAAACTTAGATGTAGCAAGCCAAGTCGATGAATTTGAATGCTTTCGAAGCATGTACCCAACCTGCATACCGTACACTCACATTAAGTTAACCTTAACACGCTTCAACAACTTTAATAGTTGGATTAAGTATGAAAGTTCTCGAAAGCGCGTATACCTACGCACAAAATAATTTACCTCTCAAATTTTATTACGTACTAAGTTTAAAATACAACACAACACAACAATATTATGTAAAAACTATTATTTATGTGCATAAGCGACCCAGTGCAAGGCGCAAAAAGCAACACAATCAGGTCATAAAACATAAATAATATTACGCAATAAGTTTATACCTACACATTATTATTTATTCAATCATTCAATTGGCATATTATTGAACTGCGTATATATTCATGAAACTGTAAACAATAATTATCTCCTTCAGACACAAAGTTATTTATTCTAAATTGGTTAACAATATCGAAAGAGTGTAACGGATACTGGTCATGCTTCTTTCTTCAGCTTGACTTGACAGGGACACTACTGTGCCCCCAGATAAGGCATTCTATTTGTTACTAAACATAAAAAAAACTGACGTTTTTATGCCAAATGTTGGATTACGCAAAAGTTTAATATCTACCGCGTAACCTTATAGTTTACTTCCTTCGTACCATATCATCCTTTACACAATGTTCGTTTTTGGTGTTGATTTTAAGTTTTTTAAAAGATAATCTGACGTTAACTTGGATCGGACCTACAGTTTGAAGCACAAAGCTTTCCACCAGACAAGGCCAAGGCCAAAACATTCAACAAACAAAAAAGACCTACATAATCTCGTGATTTTTGTTCTTTTCATAGGTACTTGTGATTTACCCATTCAACATTATCGATAATATTTTTATTGGTTAAATTGGCAAACGAGCAGACCCACCTGTGAATCTTCACTACATAGTATAAAACAAAGTCGCTTTCTCTGTCCCTATGTCCCTTTGTATGCTTAAATCTTTGAAACTACGCAACGGATTTTGATGCGGTTTTTTTAATAGATAGAGTGATTCAAGAGGAAGGTTTATATGTATAATACATACATATTTTAGTATAGAAAAGCCAATAAACCACGCGGGCGAAGCCGTGGGCGGAAAGCTAGTCCTATATAAATCGCGAAATCTCCGAAACTGTTCGACCTAGAAACATAAAAGATAGATTCCCTATAAGATACCTATATACTTAACTAGACATCCGCTAAGAATATTTTTGGAAAATTGTAACAGGATTTGGAAAGGCGCGATCAATACGAGTAGCATCATGGGCCATAGCTAGTAAATGTTTATTATTATTGTCACTCTTTTTTAATAAAAACGATATTGAAGCCATAACAACTCCAACACAAAAGATGTCAATATTATTGACAATATTGGAATTTGGAACCCTGTATCTACGGCTTTATGTCTGTATAAACATAAGTTACTTAAATATCCACCTAAACTTAAAGTAGATTTTTCTAACATTCAGTCAATACGATTCCAAAATAGATGAAAAGTCTAGATTATTGCAGTTTTATTTGGGGTTAGTGTCCCAACCCTTTAGAGAGTTATATGGCATTTTTACGAGCACAGACTTGTGAATCAGTAGACAGACAAGACAGTCCCTTGAATAAAAAAAGACAAGTTGAAGAGCCACTATGATTGTTTATTGTGGTTGAAGATGGTAGATTTTAGTCTTACAAATAAGCATTTTTATTAGATTGGCAATACGATTCGAATAATTCTTAGTCAGTAGTCACATTATCACAAACTTCGCCAAAGCTCCCTGCGATTTCAGACCACGCGCTGTTTCTGTGTTTTTCTTTTTGCTTGGCTCTTAAGGATCATAGCATTTAGTCCTTATACCATCACCTCTCTACCATAAGAAGTTAAGTATACTTTCTTAATATGCATTTAGTAAAAAAGCTGTTATTTTGACATTAGAAGCAGACCCTTCAATTTTATTTGTTTGTATAGATATACTTATGTTGCTAAGGATCAGCTACCAATTTGGGAAATAAATTGATTTGCGACAAATAGCTGAAAGGCCATATTATTATCTAAATTGGCCTTTTCAGTCCCCCTGGACGTTTTACCCAGCAGCACATTACGTAAATGAAGCTGTATGTTATTACTTGCAATATATTAAGTCTAGTTTGCAACAAAGCGGCTTTAATGAGCTTGAAGCGCTTTAAGTTTGTAGTGTGCCGCAATTTAGAGGGGTACAGTTTACTTTGAGAACCCAAGAAGCTTCATGTTATAATGTTAACAGTATTATTAGGAGTGTATAGGAGGTCTAGACAACTTGCAATCTGACGTTTGAAATGACATTTTTGAACGACATGCGTCAGGGTCAAATAGTTTATGTCATTTCCATAGATTTTGTTTCGAATCCTTCGTCAATTCGAATGTTTGTTTCAAAGTCAGTATTGATATACACCCCAAGATTTACTACGTAGAAATGTCTGTACACAATATGGTCTGTCTTGTAGATGCAACTGTTATTAACCAACCATTTCTTCTTTTATCGAACGAAAGATTTCAATAGCGAAGTATCGAAATTAAGTCGAGCTTATGTAACATGTTACTTAATTTTCAACCGACTTCAAAAAGGAGGAGGTTCTCAATTCGTCTGTATGTTTTTTTTTTTTTTTTTTTTGTATATTTGTTACGCGATATCTCCGCCAGTTGGGGACCGATTTTAATGATTGTTTTTTTGTTTGGTAGGTCATACTTCAGAGGTGGTCCCGTTCAAATTTTATTGAAATCGGTTAAGCAGTTTTGAAAATATCAACAAAAATCTAAAATTTGTTTACATCGATGATATTATCGTTTACTCCGAAACATCGCTGTCTTATTGGAGCAGTGCGTTTAGTTGGCTAACAAGTACTTCTAAACAAACTTTCCACAAAAAAATACAAAATAAAATTACAGTTTGGGAAGTCGGTGACTTCTATTTGAGTGGGTCTTTTATTTTCGCCACCGACTTCCCAAACTGTTTTAGACAAAATTATTTTATTATTTTTTGAAGGCGGTTTAACTTTTTTGTTAATTGTTATAAGAAACATCCATATTGTTATTTTACTAAAACATATTGTTGCATAAAAAACTAAGCCGCAAGGCTGCTAAGTGTTTCCCTGATCCTTTCTTAGCTCATGCATATACCCCATAAGACACCTAACTGCCAAATTTCAAGTTTGTAGTCTACAAAGATTCTGATATTTTTTATTACTTAGTGAGTGGTACTTCCCTTTAATATATAGACAAAATTTATAGCCATAAGATAAGATGTCACGCTAATTAATCATGATTACATTTTATGTAAGTTACAGAATGATATAATTAAAACTTATATTGGCCTTCAAAATAATTCAGTATTTTATTGTTCAAAATTTATGGTCCTTACGTTTCATTTACGATCTTAATGCACGTAACAAGCAATAGACTCATTTATAACAGCAAATGGCTGGTGAAAAAATAATGAACCTATAAAACATTTATGAACAAACTTTTTTATAGACATCTCTATAATTCTGATTATTACTGAAATGAGTTTTCCTTTGTAAAAATCTTATTCGGAAATGTTATTGAGTAGCATAACTTTTGTGCTTACTTACATGGATTCGATAAATGAGAAGTACTTATCATTGGATTATAGTTTTCATTTGGTATAGAAGCTTATATGGGATTGGGTAAATCATGGAAAATTTTATTCAATACGTTTATTTTTTTAACATGTCATACATTGAATATTTTCATTCATATCTAATTATATAGATAATACCCTAATAATTTTCGAATAAACCAATTTTCTCAATATTTCATGAACAAAACTTCATAGTTACAGCAAAGTTAAGCATGAACTGCTTACTATACAAGGGCTGCCTGAAAGACATTTGACACAAACATTATAATTTTCCAGGAAATTAAACGTTTTAGTTTGGTCTGACCTATTCACACGCTGCCGCCGCCGCCGGCGCCGATCCTTTGGTCCGCAACCCGAGACAGCTCTCAAGGGCAGGAGGTCCTCGCCTTCTACATAATAAGATGTTGGTTACCGAAGAACCACTCTGTACTGCGTCCGAAAACGCAACAAATCGGCATTGTAACTTAAGGTATGTATACCTTAAGTTACTTTACAGTCACGAATTGCCTGACCAATATTTTAGATTTTTTCAGTCACTAAAAATATATTTTTTAATGTTTTAAATTTTAATAGACGTGTGACTGCCTTATCAGGCGTTGGTTATACCAATACCAATGACCTGAATAGAATATTTGACTAGAATTTTTTTTCTGGTTATGCTTTGATAAAAGAACATACAGAAGTCTAGGATCGAATCCTAAGAGCCAAAAGCGTAGCATATTTTAGTCTTTTTTTACGAAACTGTCTCGTGCCGCCTCACTATTTATATTATGATTGAATGAATCACTTGATTAGAGACAATACGTCTGAAAGCTCTTTGTTTTTTTATTTACGAGACATTCTGTGAATCCTGAGCGTGGGCCGTGTTGCAGACTTAATGTGACTTGAGTTGTTAAAATCTGTGTGTTTTGTTATGATTTAATGATAAAGCAAAAAAATCTGTTGTGACAAGTAAAATATATTTGTAAGTAACTACCTACCTTTTCACTTAGTCGTACATAAAAAAAACCTTTTTATAAATTATCACGGTACTGAATATTACCTATCTTTTATATTCTACCACTTTGTAGAAATATGTAAGTTCTTTTCGCTTTAACCATTCTTCGGAATAAAGATACAATGATAAATTCTCTCAGCAATTTAGTCTCATGATCAAAGGAGAATTTGAAACGAAACTGAAAAAGAACGTTCACTGAATTGTGAATATTTTAAGTTTTTTAAAGGTTTGTGAAATGAACAAATTTAATTATGTAAGTCTTTGCTTGGCCTACATAAGTTTAGAAAGGAGCGGTAATTATCTTAAACAATGAATGAAAGAGACAGTTACTGCTGAGTGGTATGAACTGCCACCTTTTATTGTGTTAGCCGTCCCTTTTTATCTTTGTTCATATTTCCCGGGCTCTTTAAACAAAGTAATTTGTTTAGAGAGCCTGGCGAAGTTTGCAGCTTTGGGTATTTTTTAAAGAGAGACTCTCAGCTTAGTTCAATAGGTGATTACGTATTAATGGATATGTATATAAAGCTGTGCTTATCGCTTTTGGTCTATTGATTAGGAGACCAGTAACGCATGAACTTCCGTGCCTTGGAGAGCACGATTAGTTGGACCCAGTTTTCTATCAGAATAGATATGTCAGTAACATAATTTAAATAACTTATCCTTACTTGTTTGTATGTACAGGGTAAAACGGCCCTAACTTGGGGAGGTCTACGTCCAGCAGTTAACTGGCATGGGCTGATGGTGATGATGATAATGAATGCATGTTCAATGTATATGTAGAACATTATTAATATGTATCAGCACCTTATCCTATAAGCAAATAAACAATGATTTGTGTAGTGGTTCCTAGTCGTAAAAGCTTTACTATCAATTTAACCGTAGGGTATCGGTTTTGCCCAAAATTTGGCTAGCGTTGGTCTCATGACAGTAGCTTTATGTATAAGCTGATGATTTTCAAACATTCTGTTAATCTTCAAAAATTATAGCTAAGAATAGTTTTGTTTACGTCAGATTTCAAACAGAAAAAACCGCATCGAAAACGGTCCATTCGTTTGGGAGCTGTGATGCCACAGATAGATACACACGTTAAAATTATTACCCTCTTTTCGCGTCGCTGGTTATACTGATATTCAGCTGCGTCTGATTAAATCAAAAGTCTAGCCCAATATAGTTTGAGAAAATGCTAGGTCGATAAGTAGGTACGTTTATGAATAAAGGATGGCAATCGGCATGATTTCAATAGCAAACAACATAATTTCTTCCGATAACGAGCAATCACGTTTGCTTGTAATACTAAAATAGATCTGAAATTGCTAAATTATAACCTTTCTTTGCCACAAGGCTAGCCTTGGGGTTAAAGTTAAAGGCTGAACTTAATAACCCTCTAGTTATACAAGCCGTAATTGTATGCTCATCTAAGAATGAAGGATAGTAATTATTGCAAATGAAATCATACTTTCCTTATAATATTAATTATGTGTACGCACGGCTACACATCAAGCTATACAAAACCAGTTTACGCTGGCTTCTTATTGTATGAGAAGCCTATACAATTCGAGATCAGCTTAAACTGAATAGGTATAGGTTGACTCGTAGCCGTGTGTACTTACAGATTGCCACATTAGTCTAGTGGTCGCAAGCCCGACTGCTACGCTAGAATGCCCAGGTCCAGTAGCAGCTCGGAGTTTGGATTTGTGCCTGGTTAATGCCATGGCTCGCCCCTATTAGAAACGTGGGAGTTGGGACCTGAACATGCCGAGCTGTGGAAATACTGTACCTCTGCCTAAACCTTCGAAGAATACAGGCATGATGATATGTACTACAGATATGACTTACAGATAATTACTACTACTTTTCACGCGACTTTGTTTATATTTCATCCTTTTATTTTTCACTTTGAGATTGATATAAAGTTTTTATAATACGTTTCATCAACCAGCAACCGCCATAACACCGTATTTTGAAATGTAAGATGTTTATAAAACTTTTAATAAAGGGTTCATCTTGTTTGTTTAATAAACTTTGACGTCTTTTATGTTCGTTTCAAAGTGCTACAGTTTCTTCCCAACTGGAAAACTCTTAATTGTTATTAACGACTGTTTATAACGATAAAAAGTTGTTGTATGCCGCCAGAAAAACGACAGAATTGAAAAAAGACTAGCAGGGTGACAATGCTGCTGTGTCCATCCCATTATCTAAATTTCAATTGAGACAATGTTCTTCAATTAAAGCTATTACGGTAAACTAACATGAAACATCTGCGTTATATCTATAGTGTGTACGACGTATACAACGTGCAAGCTATGACAACGTGACAATTAATACGTGACAGTTCTCCCGACACCCGGCTGCCGGGACAGCTGATGATTTAGTGACGTGACAAACGGCCGGATGGCAGCGTGCCGTAAAACCAATTGATGTTGACAATCATGACAATCGGGAATATTAATGTACGAAAAATACTTATTATTCTACATTATCAGCTCAGACACTAGTTGTACCAAATTTATTGGAATGCTTTGAACCATGCATGGTGTAGTTATTTTAGTACCTACCTCAGAGACAAATAAATAATTATAATATCGAATGTACAGCGTAAAGCAGTTGAAAAATGCGAGCCTCAGGTGTCACATTTGACAGGTGTCAAATGGAACAAAAATATTTTTGTTCCGAATAAGTACACAAAAATACAGGGTTATCGGTAAAATACTAAGAACTTCTCAGGACTATGTTCTTTATAAATCATAAATATGTTCTTTATGAACTAATTAATTAAAATCATAAATTAATTATTCGTTAAAATAATTGTATTGATACGAACTCTACGCGTAGTAAATGAAGGCACTAGTAACGTTACCAAACTGAAGCCAGGGGCAGGGAGTCGGGCGGCAGGGGAATTGAAATGTGTTTAAATTAACGATTTTTTTAAAGTTAGTCTTTGGTAAATGTAACTATTGTTTTGTAAAAAGTCATAGAAATGTTGTTTATGATATTAGTAATACAGTTTTACAAGATTGTTAGTGTTTATTCCAATAGAAGTTTGAGTCTATTTCTCCGCAAAGTTATTTTTATAAAGACTACGTACTGTATTACAGAACACCATTGATTTTAATAACTACAGTGCAAAAATGCACTTATGACGAGATACGATATGAATTGCAATAATAATCCTTTTGTTAATTATGTCACTCTTGAAGCACGCACGAGGGGCATTGTGCGCGTTTTTATTTGATCAAGTGTAATGTAAGACTTTGTACGCTTGTAGGGTGTAGGGTTGCCGCGCGTGTCCGGCGACGTTGACTTTTCTTAAACTAAGCTTACAGATTTCCCGAGATCATTCTAATTTGTGAGTTGAGATAAGTAGCGCCATTTTTTTTCGAAACATACGAAGTTTTTTTTACGACTTCTAAACGTCCAGACTTAAAAATATGTTTCTGAAAAAAAATACTAAATACGTGTGTACGTAGAAAATTAAATGTACACATATAATGGCATTTGTCCGTTTTTTTTAAGTTCCTTGGAATAAGGAGTGAGCTTATTTGCCATGGTATACTTTTTTTATAGATTTCTCAATTTCCTAATAAATAAAGCCTCTTGGCACCGCATTCTACAGGATTTACAGAACGGATTATTCATTTTGATTATGTTTATTGCACCTGACGTTTTAAGCGTAGATATACAGCGCCGGTCACTCGTTTTACCACGATTCAGTTAAAATAATTAATATAATGGAAGTTACTGGAATTTAACAAAAAGTCTGGAAGAGAGTGACATGACAGGGTAATATTATCAGGTACGACGGATGCCATTGTAGGTCCTTGAAGGATCATCGGAGGGCGTTAAATGATCTTCGCAGCCTACATATTCTATGGCCTACAGTTGATATTTCTTTCTTACAGAATGTTCTTTTAAAAACAGCTTAGCTTAATTTTCGACCAGTTGTATTTTGAATTTATATCCTAAACATAGGTTAATAAATCACAATGTGACAGCCCTGCAACAATCGCATATCGGTCTTGGTTATGTTTCGTTATTCTATATCGGTGTCAGGGCGAAGTTTCATAGATATAGGCACAGACTTCGATATTTAAGTGTTGAATGCACAAGGTCGGGTGAGCGGCTAGGTATAAGACGTTCTACTTCTGGTTACCATGACAACCGATTGTGGAAATTGCTCGCGAAGTTTCTTTGTTTACGTTGCCATGGTAACCTTTTTTCTTCATGTCTCCGAAAATAGCGTGGTTAAGGTCACAGTTTAAGTTTCCTATTTTCATTTTCTTTATAGCAAAGAGAGCTTTTGACAATAATTTGAGGCTTATGACTTCAGCTAATGTAGTTGCTTACGTCACTAAGATCAGCCCCTACCTCATAAGTAGATAGCATATTTAGTACTGCGGTATCTAAAGTTGGAGATTATGTTACATACTATACCATACTGTATGGAATAGATTTCTAAATATCCAGTACCTAAATTGATTCTTGCGGCAAAAAATAGAGTGGTATGCCCAAAGACTATTATTAATTCTCTTGAAGATTTGAAGTAAAAAAGTACTTGGTTTTTTCAGATTGCTTGTTGAACCAGATGTTTTACTATAAATCAATGGAACCTTAAACATAATAATGAATGTCCAAGCAACTTACCCACTCGTAGTTTACACGCGAAGTCGCAGATATTGGTCGACAATCGATGAGGATTTTCCGCAACAGAAAGAAGTTTGAATTCGATGGAAAAATCTAATACTACTGATATAACAAATAACATAACGGTTACGCCTGTATTCCCCGAAGAGTTAGGATCTCTAGACTAATAAGACGATTTATATTTAGGCTATAAAAACAACTAGTTAAAATGCAAGCAATCGGAAAGAAGCGCTTTAACTTATTTTAGAGCGTCTCCAAAGCTGCATTTCCATAAATTTCTACTAGTTAATTCTACCAGTAGTAAATGAAAAATAAGCAGGTCCCCAGAGATCGCAGTAGTTCGCATCATTCCATTCGCTATCCCCAGGGGATCACTCACGATGGATACGATATCGAACACCAACACTCGTGCTATCCACTCGCGACTCTTCGATGTCAAAGGGAACTTCGAGTTTTGTCGCGTATTTTATACTATAGATATCTACCTACGTAAGTACATCTGTTTCGTGGAGACTGGAGGTCATTGACAGTCGGGTAATGTGGCGTCACAGGTACCTTTATAAATAGGTAACGTTTCGTTCATATTAGAGCTAGAGTTGCACTTTATGTTTGTTTGCATTTTGTTTGAGTTACCATATCATTCTGTTTTTTTATTCAATTTGACATTCATCCGATTATCTGCTTCCGTATAATAGTTGCATACTTAAGTAATGGAATTGATAATAAAAATAAAATTTCTTCTGTTACAGGTATGTCCAGTGTCAAACCCAGAAAAAGCTTCAAAGTGAGTACAAAAAGATAGATAACGATGTAATGTTATATATAGAAGATATAATAAATAAATATATAAACAAGCAGTCATTGCAAAGATTTGGTCTTTTGGCTCGTGTACACAAGGACCAAAATTATCTGACTGACAGATGCATTTTTTTTTAATTCCCTAATACATTTGATAGGAACTTCTTGTGTTAGAAAAAAAACAGGATATATAGTTCTATGAAATCATGTGGCATGTCAGTATTTCTTATAAAAATGCCTACGTGTAATCACAATGTCGTTTCACTGATACACATTATAGATTGCTGAGATTCCTTTGGTCCCTTTCCACATACATTATAGGTACTACCACTTTTTCTACTTGCATTGTGGTAACCTATACTGTAATTACTTCCTGCGTAAGGTGATCGCCTATTCAGAACTGTGCTATAATTGTGTAGATTTTATAGTTGTTGTTTATTCCAAGGATATATTATGTTGCTAGTCCAAATTATCTCCTTAAATTATTATAGTCCCAAGCTTTCTAGACTATTATACATATTTACACATTATGCGATTCTTTAATTAATTGGTATTAGTAATTGTCTGTACGATCAGCTAAGACACTATTTCTGGCTGACTGTTGCCCCCAGTTAAACCGAGTTCTGTATTTTGGAACATTTGGTCCTTTTCGATAGCACTCTAGATTGGTCCTTTTGATGGTTTGTGCAAGTTTTTTCCGATTTGTGGTATGGTATGCTACCTGTGATCGTTTCCGTCCCGCGGTCATCGCTCGCCGCTCGTCGCTCGTCGGGACGTTGACATCGCTTTGTCTTGCACCGATCGAATACAGTGCAACCCGTCTGCACCGTGCAGTCAACACGGAGGAGTAAGGAAGTGAGCGCAGTTCCGGATGCGGCATGTAAAGAATTATTTTTGTTTATTTATGAGTATAAAAGTGCGTAGCAAAAATTAAGAAAAGCCACAAAATAATACTTCGGTTAAGGAACCGACTTCTATGAGAAAATTAAACGAAAAATAAGAAATGCATATAAAAAGAGAAAATCAATTTTAATTAGCTTCAATTTCTATCGGAAACTAACGTCGTTTGTAAATGCCTTTAGATATAGATAATAGTAATTTATTCATTATTTTATGTCATGGGACCTCATTGTAAATATAACCTATCATCATAAATATAATGCAGGAAAAAACTATTCATCTGCCATGGCTGTCGTTCGTTCATCTACAAAACTCTACATAACTTAATTAATTCACCAATTTAAATGCGCAATTTCCTCAAATAATAAAAACAAACATGATACTTTTATTTTCCTCCATTAGCGCAGTGAGACACGAATTTACATAATTTCCACGAGCGATGGTACTCCCGACCACGAAGGTTGTTGAATTTATGTGTCTGGTCGCCTCCACCGTCTAGTAATGTGCACGAGACCTCTGGCCTGTGCACAAACTGCACAATGCACGCTCAGTTGTGAACGTCATCTGCCAGCGTCGGACGCTCGCGAGTGCAGTGCTCGTGTTTATTGCTCATCCAAAAGTTTGTGGTTTCCTTCGTGGTTCTGTGGTATTCACTGACGGATTGTTAGGTACGCCACGGCTCAAAGAGGTAAGTGGATTATACGTTTATTCATTTAGAAAATTTTGTGGTTTGTTTAGTGTGGTCATAATGGAAAATCTACCCTAGTAAGTTCTGTTTAAAATTGCTTGAAGGATCGGTTCCTTATTAATTCTCTCGAATGAATTTCAACTTTTTAAGCCTTGGATCGTTTTAATGAAAATTTTATCGGTATTTAATTTGTATCTTTGTACTTTATTTACCTCCCATTAACTTTTTTACTGAAATAAGTACTCTACGTACTAGGTATTTAATATTATAAATTGGTTAATCAAAGGCTTCAAGCAATTTATTCTGAAAACAACTAAATTAGCTATTACTTTCAACGCTGTAATAACAAAATTGAACTTGAATTATACATCATTACGCAATCACAACACTTTCTATCTAAAAACAAACTTAAATAGAAAATTTTTTAAATGGATATTGAATTTCAGTCTTTCAAAAGTGGCTTTTAATTAAAGTTATTCGAACAAACTTTAATTAAATAGAGAATATTTTTTAAATAACTAATCAAATAATGGAATCGATCCACTGTAGCGAAAAATGATCCTAGCAAGAGGCACGCAAGAAAAGACTGTGAAGTTGTTATCTAAATAATGCATACAAAAAAGGAGGTCCCAGAACGGGTCCTTGTCTTATTGGTAAACCATTAATTTATCGAACCTTAGCTCAATTGAAATATTTATACAATATTAGAGTTTACATTATCTTATGTCTGTTACTGCGTTATTAGTCTAGCGGTCCTAAGCGCGATTACTACGCTAGAGGTCTTGGGTTCAAAGTAGTGGTATTGGGTTTTTCAGTAGCAGGTCGGAGTTTGGATATGTGCCCGGTTATTGGCAATAGACTCGCCCTCTATTACTTGGGACCTAAATATACCGCCGAACTATGGGTGTACATTAAGGAGGTACACCTCTGCTAACCCTCCGGGGAATACAAGCGGGATGAAATGTTATGTTTAAATGTCCGTAAGAAATCAACTCCACGCAAGGAAAATCTTGATGCTAGAAAAAATATGGGCACTAGTTTGATTGCACGCGGAATAGCCATTAAAGAAATTAAGGGTAATTTTCACCGGCGGTAAAGCCCAGGTGTTTTTAATGAAAGTTCTCAAGAATATAAGGTAATCCACATAAGTGCAGCAGTTTTGCCCTCTTGGAATATAAAATTCTTAAAGTAGTCATGTATACCCTAAGTCTAGACAGTTTACGTCCGGTGTTTTGTGATTAAACGAGGAATTTTGAAGGACTTTGTTGCGCAGTTACTTGAAAATTTATAAAATCAAGACGTGGTACTAAAATTAAACTATCTTCTTTCTCCAAAATATTGTGACTAATATAGATTGAATCCCTCTACCGTGTTCACTTGGACCCCAAAGGACTTTTTGAGACAAAAGGTAGCCTTAGTCATTCTTTAAACTCCAATCTATGTCTATCGGTACCAAATTTCATCTAAATCGGTTCAGCGGTTTAAGTGTGATAAGGTAATAGACAGACAGATAGAGTTACTTTCTTAGAAAGAGCATGTTGAAAACCCACAACTTACTGTCGGTAGGTAGGTGTGTTTTAGGTCCCTTATAATAGAAACGATCATATTGCCAATACCCAGTCATTCGGTATCCTAACATATGGCTATAAGTAGCCAAAATTATTATAACATACATTTGTATGAGGATATTCAATTGTGTCCAAATTAAAATGAGATGTTCAAGCATAAAACCAAAAACAAAGAGTGACACAAAAACAAATCGTCATCTGACTCATTTAAAATTTTTATACGTTGACTAGTTCAGAATTACTCAAAAACGTTTCGGAGACAAGCCAAGTGCGTGTTCACTTCGAAAATATTTGATTGAAATTTCCGTTATGTAGCGAATTCAGAACATACAACATATATGTTACGATAATTTTTAACCCAAAAGTTTGTCTGATGCAATGTTTAAGTGTAAGATAATAGACGAGACAAATTCACTCATCAATTTGCCGTGACTGCACGTTGTTCAGCGTGTCATTCCCACCCGATGCATTTTGTAAAACAAATCTGACATGAAAAAGCTGGGTTCAGCCTTGGTACTTAAATAAATAAACTTTGAAATCTCGTAATGTCATCTAAATAAATGTACGAGGGAACTGTTTCCTGATCTACCTGATAATATTCCTCACTCAACGGCTTTTATACCACTAAAAAGGGCGACGAACGAAAAGTTCAACAAACCAATACGAATAAATTCTCCAAAATATCACGTCGGGGCCACCAACAAAGTGCGAAAACCTAACCAATAAAATATCTGAAACACGGTGCTACCTTTATACCTTTTTTAAAGGACACCACCCGGTATACCGTTTCATATTATAAGAAATTCGAACGCTAGTAAGAAAACATTAGGCGACAACTGTTACTATACCTTTGAAGTTGTGGGTTTTTTTGTTATGCTCGCGCGCTCTTATCAAGGCTACGATATAGCACGATGTATTTGACGGCGTCCTTTAAAACAAAAAAATGACATAAACACCCTTCCATATCTGAATGTCGTGTGCCAGACACTAATGGTACGTATCAGTGGTTCGATCAGTTGTGACGTCAGTCATCGATTTTCTGTACCGTGGTTTAAAACTGCACGTGCCATTAGGCGCTAAGGATGGCCCGATGTGATTTATGCCGTACTTTGTTTGTCCGTCATAATTGACATTTACTAAGTGTTTGCCCTGGTGTGACACGTGTCTCTGGATAAATTGCCATGTTTCAGTTTACAGACTCGTATACCTATGTGAGTGTTTTTTTTTATTCGTATTAATTTGTTTTAAGCCTCGTATTGAATTATGTTTGTTTTGATTTACAAATATATTTATCATTACGGATATAAGGACCACTCGCATTTTTTTCATTTCAAACTAGGAAATAACATGACGAATTCGTTAGTACTGCCACCTTACCACTTAATTAACATATACCTATACCTAGTATATGTTTTCGTGAATAATTATTTATATAAAATCGTCTAACCAAATAATTTAATAGCCAGCAATGTAGTGGTGTCCTTATCTAATTCGTGTTGGAAGTTTACGACACTTTAATTAATCAGTGTTTTTCCAAATCATTTCCAAGAAGAAAATGGCTTCTTTTACGAATTCAATTGTATGCGTGTATTTGCTTACAACGTTTCAATAAATTGCTGGGTGTACTTGCCCAAGAGGCTTCCAATTAAGATCATATCATGACGGTGCCCAACTGAATAAAATGCCTATTTTTAAATCTTGTCGCGACTTTCAATGACTTCTCTTAATTACTTACCTACATAATTTATATCAAAACATTGCATTCGATCAAAATTCTGTTCAATAACAATAAATGCCTTAATTGATTTCTCAATTAAAACCGCCCGTCATTACTGTTTGTATAGTGCTTCACCGAAACAGGTTTTATTACGTAACGTGATTTATTTAAAGGTTAAATTAAAGCCAGCAGTAATTACGCAACTGGTCTATCTCTAATGACTTAGTGACAGGAAGATCCAATATCATTAGGGTGCGTAGAAAACCCAAGATACGGAAGTAATTGTGGAAAGGCTTTTATTCATCTTCCTTCTAATTTAGGCGGCAAAAAATAAAGGCCACAGTAGCATCGATAAACGCAAGAAATATGTTAAATATTATTTTCATGAATCAAGCAGGTTTTTTGTGCCTATTCTGCTACTAATAGGGCAAAGTGTGGCACTAAATATCAAAATACAGTAAAGGAAGAGATTGACTCGCTCTCACAAAATTATTCCGAAATAGTAGTAGTAGCAAGAAAAACATGAAATCTTCATTAATAAAAAGAAAAGTAAATAACGATTAGAGTAACCAGTCTAACAAAAAAAAGCTATGCAAATTACCACACAAATAAATTCAGAATGAAAATTTGCTATATAATGAGGTCAAGTGTTCGTAATAACACACAACTGGTGACCGATATGATATGATGTGGATTGTACATAGTTCTGCACTCGAAATGCCCCAGTTTTTTCTCACAGATCCATTTTTAGTGACTGTTTCGCGTTTTTGTGCAACTTTTTTGCGAGAACTTTAAATACCGAAACCGTTCTATGGGAAAATTAAGTCAAATAGCAAATTAAACCTCTTTTTCCGCTAAACTAACAGAATTGAGTGTTTGAAAAGCGAACGCAAAAACGAAATAATAGAATGTATAATTTGTAGAATAAGTTTCACACGTGGAACCACTGATTTATTCGCATTGTTCTGTATTCGAAACTATGTTTAGCTTCGAACTTTTAATAAATTCAAACAATGTGATTTTACAGATAATTATACTTATTTTTTGTTGTTTTTTTGTCCCTACGACTGGCAACGAGGCAATAAGTTCCTTGCATCGCTAAAAACCATTTGTTATCTAGGTTCCTGACACTGCAACTTAGTATTTTCAAAGATGTACAATCTTGCGTAGAATTGCTGACAACAAGCACGTCCAAATAATTCTAATATTTCATATCATATCAGGATAAAGTTATTTAAATAGCCATTACATAAATAGTTATATCTACAGAAATATCGTAGCCATTTCCCTGCATATAATAATTAGGTTGTACGAGTATTATTTGAACTTTGAAGTATAAAAATAACCCTAATTCTACAGCGTAAATTTCTTAACTTGTCAGTTCAATACCATCATCAATATGACCAATTGATGTGTATTACCAGTTTACTAGAAAGTCATCTCAGACTAGTCTCGCTGCATGCTCTATACTGTTTTGTTTAGATCATACGAATTATTAACTACCCCAATATAAATTGGTCCTTCGAGCTTTGACTGTCAAGTTCTTAAATCAGACAAGCACGTGTAGCAAGCAATATGTTTATTAGTTACAAATCTACAATGTTACTCAAATGAGCCACGGAGGTTTAATTTTTAGTTTGGTCCCATCAAATATTGTAATCACCATAATCAACATCATCTCCCCATTTACTGTCCCAATGCCCGTCATGTCTGCCCGTCCTAGTTAGTCTATCCTAGTTAGACCTAATCACCATAGTAAAACCATTGACCATTTCCGGGTTGGCATACAACATCGCCACATGACGGCACAAATCGATCAGATTACACCAAACGCAACTGGCCAGCACGCCACTCGCGTCAAGGACTACACCAGATCCCACCAGCTGATAGCATGGGTCAAGGCGCGATATACTGATTGGGGACTTCCTATTTGAGCTTCAATCTTTCTAAACAACGTGTCAAGGAAAGATTTGACGTTGTTTTGCGTTGTTGATAACGGTCAGTTGGCTCTGTTACGCACAGCTATTTGAATTATGAATGATTGCTCTTGCGCAACGTCTACTGCGATACTATTGATGTGAGGTCCTTTATTTAAGAACGTTTGCCCTGGTAAATGTTTGTTTTTTGTTTCTACCGTTTTGTATATGCTCGAACGGTGTTTGGTAAATAGATGCAAAACTACGGATAAAGCTGGTGTAAGAAAGAGGCTTATCGAAAATCCATTCAACTAACTCCTAAAACACCATATTAATGTTGACGTAAATAGAAATAACTTTCATAGTATTCGTCCAGTTTCGTTGAACCGTTTTGGATTTTACTTTAAGGGTATTACATCGCTCAAATCCCAAAAACATCCTAGGTTTAAAGAAGTTTCTAGAGGAATCCTTATGTGCCTTTGTCATATAAAAAATATATGTTATACTTAAGGTCATCACAAATAAATTGTATTGTTTAATTTTCTTATAAAATTGCCCCATTTTTTTAAAATAAATCGAAGAAAATAGTCCTTTTTCAAACTAAATTGCATTTTGTCTCTTTAACCGCTTAATAGTTTGTCGTAAATTTTATACCAAAAAATTTGTAATGACACACTTAACAACTTGTATTGTTTAATTTTTCCTATTTCTTTGAATATTTTTACATAATAAAGAAAAACCCGAAACTTCACTAGCGCCCCCCGTGAAGCACCCCCGCAATGGCCGTGATGCATACTCAGGACGCGAATATCAGTGTCTCGACGACTCTTGCGACGGGTGGGCTGTACGTGCGTTATTGTTTGCAAATAAATTACAAAAGTGATGATTTTTGAATGATTTTTGAATTAAGCAATATCGTAAAAAGTACAAATATAAATATTACGTAGAAATTAAGTTTGTAAATATATTTAAAGTAGTTTATAATTTTGTTTTTGTTCTTGATCATTATCATAGACTAACCATAGTGTAATGAAATCTACGGGCGCACTCCTTTGTCTGGCTCTAAATGCCGACAATCTTTTTTAATCACTTTAATGCGGATTATACATAATAATCATGTTATCCAAAGTTTGAATGAACCTCGGACTACCTAAGTAGGTACCGACTGAGATACTAGTTTATCTGACCTCGTAAGTAAGCTGACCTTTTATTGTACGAAAGTCTATACAATGCGAGCTCAGCTTATACTGGATATGTATAACAAGCTATACCTACATCACCAGTACAAACTGACCGCTTATTGTACGGACAGTCTATACAATGCGAGGTCAGCTTATACTGGATACCTAGGTTTAACAAGCTATACATAATCACCAGTACAAGCTGACCGTTTATTGTACGGAAAGTCTTTACAATGCGAGATCAGATCAATAGGAGTTGCGTATTTTCATGTCACCAAAATTCGTTATTCCCCTCTTTATCGAGACGTATTTTAAAATCCAAGATGGCGCACATCATTTAAATAAATTGATATGGGTGTCCATTTCGAGGTATCTTGGGGTACTGATGATGAAAATGGCATTAATTTTGTAATCCAAGATAGCGGACATTATCTATATAAAGAAATTGATATGGGTGTCAATTTCAAGGTTTCCCGGAGTGATGATTACGAAAATGACATTAATTTTGGAATCCAATATGGCGGACATTATTTTTCTTTATAAATTGATATGGGTGTCAATTTCAAGGTTTATCGGGATGCTAATTACGAAAATGACATTAATTTTGAAATCCAAGATGGCGGACATTATTTTTCTTTATAAATTGATATGGGTGTCAATTTCAAGGTTTATCAGGATTCTCATTACGAAAATGACATTAATTTTGAAATCCAAGATGGCGGACATTATTTTACTAAATATTGATAAGGGTGTCAATTTCAAGGATTATCGGGATTCTAATTAGGAAAATGATATTAATTTTGGAATCCAAGATGGTGGACATTATTTTTCTAAATACATAAATTGATATGGTTGTCAATTTCAAGGTTTATCGCAATGCTAATTACGAAAATGACAGTTATTTTAAAATCCAAGATGACGGACATTATTTTTCTAAATAAATTGATATGGGTGTCAGTTTCAAGGCGGACATTATCGTAATTAGCATCCTGATAAACCTTGAAATTTACACCCATATCAATTTATTTAGAAAAATAATGTCCGCCATCTTGGATTTCAAAATTAATGTCATTTTCGTAATTAGCATCCCGATAAACCTTGAAATTGACACCCATATCAATTTATAAAGAAAAATAATAATTTTAAGTGTCGTTTTTTTCCGTCTAGCCCCCTTTCGCAACGCGCGATAAGGAACTTCGTTCCAAAAAGTAAAGTGAATAATGTATCATGTAGTAGCACCCATACTCAATTAGATGAATGTTGAAAGCCAGCTCATCCTAGCTATCTCCGTTTCTGAGAACCTATAAGCACTTACTTGATCATCATCAGACCCTCAGAATATATCATAATTATAGTGGCACCCGTATTCAATTATATGTAAATATAAATAAATGTTTAAAGCCAGTTCACCCTAGTTATTTTCATTAGGTACTAAAGTAATATGTAGAAAGGTGTACGTATCCCTTATTTCAAAATAATCAAGAATTACCTATAATAATTATAGATGTATGTAACGCGTACAAGACTTTTATCTAGAGGAACAAAATGTCTTAAATCTTTCAGAGAACGGATAAAATAGGTAAATACGATGACGACACTGCGACATATCTGTATTCTTGCTTAATCTTCAGTTCCTTTCATTGAGTACGATCAAATGTCGATAGATGGCGCTGAACTAACAAATACTAGCACAAAAACCCGAATCCTCAAGGTCATTCGGCAATGTAATACCCTTAAAATATAACAGGGATTAGGATCACCGGACATGTAGTGGGTGATTACAAAGTTATTCTTGAAAAAGCTTCCTAACCTCTCGGTTTCTTCAAAAGTTAAGTCAAAAGATAGTATAAATCACAAAAATACGCCCAAAGATTATTTACGGCTTTAAGTTGTTTCCATAACAACAACAACAAGACGAGATACAATATATTACTTACATACAGATCTATATCTTTTTTACTGTACCCAACGTTTACTTTAAAGGAAAAACCTGACCTGAAATTCTTACGCACTTTGATCCAAAGGCTTCAATGTAGAAACAAAATACTACTAAAGAGTAAGCGTACGTGCACATCAGACGTGTACCTAGAAGCTGTTTTTTTCCCCTATTAAAACCCGTAGGTAAAATCGTCGCTTGCATACGGTGTTCCTACTACAAATATTTTGTCCTCCTATGTTGAGGAATCACTGATACCAACTATGATTTACAGATTTTATAGACCCCTCTCTAATTTAGGCTTACAGAACCGTTACCTTCCGACAGATATAAGAAACAAGTAGTCTTGAAAAGGTTGATCGAAATAATGTCACCACAAGTCTCTAATAGGTCAATTTGTAAACAAGGAAGTGCAAACATTAAAAAATACAATAATAAGAGCTACCAACGCGTCCAGTGTGGCAGCTCCCTCAGAATAGCTGCGGGCCACTGGTAATGTTGAGTGGCATATGTTATTCTGTTTTATCCCTGACTTCCAGATAGTTTACACACATATTTTTGCATAAATACATAAAATTTCACTGAAGATCCTTTCCAGTTGAGTAATTTAAATTTCCGTGACTTCTGGTTTAAGCAACGGTTGCTTTTTTGCTATCCCATATTTGTTTAATTATAACAAGTAATGCTGCGGATCTTAGGACCAAAATTTCAAAATGGAATGCGGGTCATGGAAACCGAATTGAAAAAAAAAAAGTCAGAATAAAAGTATGGCAATGATTGACATACTAGTCAAACAATGCCATTAAGAGCAGGATTTACGTTCGCAGTCTATACAGACTATTGCCTAGAAGGTTTGTCAAAACATTATTCACATTTAAAGAGAAAATTGTAAGTAAGAAAATGTTTTCAGTAGCCTTGTTGAAAAATGCTGTTTAAATGCCAATAAAGAGGTATGCTTCATTTCTGCAAAATTCCAGCAAATTTCGAACGTTACGTTACGTCACTGGCTGATGTAATTAAGTTGTTAACGGGAGGCTTCCCCGAATTTTCATCGGTTCGACGAAGCGAGGGAGTGTATCGAAACCTTTTTTGAAAACCCTTTTAATTGTTTAAAACTAGTCTGAATTTAGTTTTCAAAGAATAGAACCATTAATCACAGAATTATATCATGTTTTAATCGTGATCATGACATATACCTACGCGTTTAATCAATTCTAAATCATTTATTATAGAAAAAATGATTGCTTTTTTAATTCAAGAATGTATTTTATATGTCTATTCTTAAATCGGTATTTCACCTGGTTTTAAAAACATTACTTTTACTCAGAAAAACGTAATAAATACTTAGTAACATATCTACTTAAGTACGTTACCCAATTTCACGAATATAGGGCAATATCAATAGAGACACCTTGAAGTCGTATCAGGTTAAATATATTTTTTTTACATTCAGCAAGAATGTAAAAGTATTTTTTACATTCTTGCTCTATTTATCTTTCTCGTCAAATGATATCTGAAATCTCTCGATTTGTTAGCATCCTGGGATTTCTGGGCCTATCTTAAATTGGATTTTGAATTATATCATTTACACCGATCCTAAATTTAACATAATCTCGACTGTGCATAGGGATTTTTATAGCTTGGAAGGGATCGTTGGAGAATTTATTCACCGAATAGGGCGGACTAAAATTTCAAAAACTTTGCTATCATGTGCTAAAAATGCTTTTTGTGCAACATGACCATCAGCCATCAAAAATCGATTGAATTCTTAATTCGGAATCGGTTCTTAATTTAAATGATCGATTCCTGTAACACTTTAACGCAGTTCGTTGTCTACCTATACGAATCATGATTTCTGTTTTCCGAACAAAATATTTGTTTTGATATGCAAGTGTAACGCAGTATCTTTATCAATGATAAATAATACATGTTTGTGTCAAGGTCATTTCCTTTATAAGTAAAACATTATGTAATATATTATGTATTACATTTTACCCTAGTAATCACTTTTATTGCAAAATATTACTTTTCAAATGATCCTTAAGATCGCGACAAAAACTCACTCACTCACTCAGAAAAGAATCACCTATTATTCTGGTTATTATAAAATTAAAATGTTACCAAAGTGACTTGCACTTGATCACTTCATCCCTTCTTACTCTGAATTTTTAAGCAGCTCAATTTTTTAAAGTATGATTGTACGTTAATAGTATCCTTCTAGTCTTCAAAATGCCCTTGAGACATGAATTAAAGTCGACGGATCGAAATAAACATTCGATTTACCTTGACGGAAAAAGGCTGCTTAAATGACTGGCAACTTGATGTACGACCCCGTCTCCTCCAAGTTCGTTGACACGATAGAATCACTTTCCGGTCTATCGTCAGTTTGGACCCGTATTTTGGTCTTTTGAGTCCTTTGAACGAATTTTTATATCAAACATTAAAACCTCTAAATCGGACGTTCGGTTTATATTTACATACGTATCACCCATCAGATCTCAAAAAATGGTCCTCTGGACCTACACGTTGATTGTTGGTTCTCATACATCATTTCTGAATCGTACTCCATAAAACAGCCATAGGCGCAGTTGCTTAGTTTAGCTGGTTAGATGCTTAGAGATTTTCAGAGCTACAACTCCTCAACTTTGTACCATTCTATATCAATTCCAGAAAAAACTCATACACATTTTAAGCTCACTATCGTAAGACCAGTGCACAGTTATTCAGGTCTGCCCTCGCTAGATCAAATATTTTCGCGTAATGTTTACACGTGTCATTGACTTTTTGCGCGCAGTTTTTCCGATAGTATTTCTAGGACAGTTGAAGTAGTGTTACCAAGTTTTTGAAGACATTAAGAGTTTTCTTAGATTCCGTCATTAAATGATTAAATGGCAACACTCGCTCAATAAAGCAGAGAAGTAATATCTGTTATGATCGGTATGGGCAAAAAATGGATGCTTAAAGATGCAGATATTCGCCGAATTTGGGCTGCCAAAGGCTTTCTTCTCACCACTTTTCTATCCGCGTTCCATGCAGAATTTTAAGGTAATAATATTCTTCTATATTGTCCTGTATCTATTTCCCAATAGCTGTGAACCCTATTCCGCCCACGCATTTGGACAGAATTTCTTTCATACTCACATCAGGTTCACGGCTGCTTAGTTATTTACGTATCGCGTGCCAACATTAGAATATGAAATCGTGACCTATCACGACTTATTTTTCTAACAACCTAAGTACGAAAGAGCGCCGCAATTATATGGAATCAGCTGTCGAAGAGTCTAGACGCCTAGTACGTACCTACGATAATTTGTTTTACAGCTGTCGATAACGCGCGCGCCCCGATAAGGCCCATGTTATTGTTTTGATGCGCTCGTGTGAGTTCTTGACCGCGTCATTCGGTATCGATTCAACATTTTAGGCGATTGCTTTCATCACCCTTATCGATGCAATGTTTTAGGTGAAACTGAGCAAATCTTACAATTGAACAAAGTATAAGATTAGACAAACTGCTTTACGACTTTGAGCGAAATTGAGTCCAACAAAATCTACTCGTCTACTCAATGTTTACGTGTTCATTCACACGCGTTATATTGTGTGCGTGTGGCGTCGTTGCGCCTGCGCAGAATGCTCCGACCGAGCCCTCTTTGTTTGTTGACAAGCGGAGTGCTCGGCTCAACAAGCTGTTCTATTCGCGTATGGACTTCATGCGCGACGGACGTGCACCGCGTCCACGTTTACTTTGTTTAGAGCTATCGTGTTATCGCGTATATCGGCTAAATTTAGTGCAGTTATTTTAAAGTTTTTTTCCCTTCTGCGCAATAATACTGTGAAGTGTTGTTCTGTGGAGATCTGACCTGTCAGCGAGTTCTTGCGAAGATTTTTTTCAAATCTAAAATTACGCATTCGCTTCTGTGCCAGAAGGTAATTCGTTTTCTTTTATTTTCTTATACATTGTACGTAATATACGTCAATCAAGGACTGATACTTCAAAGGGAGATTTTAATCTTTAAATTTGTATCGCGACTGCAGTGAATTTATAATATCAGTGAACTCATCGATACTCGTAGATGCCTTTCAATGCAAATGCGTGCATTGCTCATGATGTTGTATTTTAAACAAACAACAAAGATATACAGTGCGTATCACACACTCGACTGATCATCGCGAAATGTCAGGACGAGGATTGGAAAGTGAGTACCGACATGGTCATTAAAAATGGCACCGCAAGATTTCACCGCAAATGAGTTGCTTACACACGAGCGACTGAAAGACTTGCGACTTGCGTATCTCCAATGCTTGTTGCGACTTGCGACTAGATACAGTTATAATTTGGCCGGTTGCCGTAGAAGGTGCCTAGCGGTATATTATGGTCGTCTTGTGGCCTGCTAACTCGTCTCATGGATAACGGTACATTTATTGCACCGTACGTATCTCACATATAAACAATTACAAGTAAGTACTAGTGACACGATGATTCAATTTTGCGGTCAACTGAACCGTATGGCATAGATGCGGTTAATTTACAGTTAGCGTTTATTTATAGTAAACAAACAAAGGATTGAAGGAATACTGTTCACAATTTTCTTCGTGAACGACCCTAAGCAGTAATTCCTTTCCTTATGACCAATGATAATGCATCGACTGTGGTACTCACTTCTTATGCCAATAAGAGGTCATAAAAGTAACGTTCTTTGTTTATTTATACTTTTATCACATAATTTACAAGTCGTGAACTTGCCACTTACAATAATTATGTGCATAATACAACTAAGATAAGCGCAGTACTTGTAATTTCAATGCAATTCCTTGAAACATTTTGTTTAATAATTCCACCAATTTAGCAGACAGTGAAGATCGTAAAATACTTGAGTTTTATAGCTTTTAAGGTTTTGAAGTACCTTTCCAGGTAACCTGCTTACAATGGAGCCGAAACTTTCTTTTTATGTTGAAAATGTTGCTCATAAAGGCTTCTTTACTACCTAAACACAATTTCCAATGAATTTCGTTTGCATATTTGCTATTGTCAAATAATTCTTTTGTGGAACGCCTTGCTCATTCACGGCGCTTTGGCTCAGATTCTTCTAAAGCAATTTTGAATGCTTCAGTAAAGTTAAAACCCATAGTTTTAAAAGGATTTAAAGAGTTAAGGAATTTTATCTCGTCTCCGTCTGTTGACCTCTAGAGCAGCCATGATTGTACGCGTCTCGGATAAAAATAATCTAGTGAAAGTTGAATGCGTATTTAAATAATATTCATGAATATATTTTAATGTCCTTTGTGTTAAAATGTTTTGAACAAAAATATTTTGTTTATTGTTTTAAACACCATGCGAATTAACATTTATTTTCGTATGTCTCAACTTTAAAATATGCCCTTTTCATGATAGTAGATTGTCTATTTATTATAGAAAGTTTGTTTGAGTATATAGCTACATTGAGTACATATATAAAATCCCGCCTGTACCTACTGCCCGAAGGGTTAGGCAGAAGTGTACACTGTACAGTTCCCGGCAAATACGTCTTTGGTTCCCGCATGTTTAGGTCCCATGCAATAGGAGGCGAGCCCATTGCAATTAACCAGGTCAGGAATTTGTCGGGCACAAATCCAGACTCCGGATCAGAAATCCAAGAAAGCTTGTCGACCTGGGAATCGAACCCGGTACCTTTAGCGTAGCAGCCACTAACGTTAGGACCACTAACCACTATACTAATAAGGCTATTGCCTTATTAGTTTATGTAAATATTATAATGAAAATAACAAATATGAAAAATATGTCAGCTGATATTCAAGCTGTTGAGGAAAATAGACAATTATATTATAGGTACATATGTACAGGAATTGCGCATTAGTATCAACTCGTGTTTACGTGCTGAAACAGTTGAAAAACACTTTTTTATACGGTATCGCACATGGAGCAAATAGCAATTAAAGAAAATGTGTTATTCTGGCGTTCGTTACAATAAACTACTTGTAATTATTATCTCTTGTTAATGAATTAATTTCTCTTTTCAATAAACAAGGTAGAACGGCTTTAATACTAAATCCAGTATAATTTTTCGTATTCCTTTTTCTTTTCAAAACAAACTTACTAGTAATGTGGGTCGCACATTGCTAAATGCTTGTATTACGAGTGGGTCCACGTCGGTAGTGCAATGATGGGTTTCGAATCTGCAAGAACATGATTGCAAGTCTGATGCCCTGGCCATTAGGCTACGGTCGCTTCAAGGTGTGTGTATTGTGGGTTCAAGTGTGTTTTTTAACTCCGTATGAGTCCTATATCTTTGATTCTTTACCTTTGTTATACTTCGTGCATTTTTTTATAACATCAGGCAAAAATCAAATCACTTTGTAATAAAGTTTTCTGTAGTGCCATTGTGATGCGAAACTCTTTACGTTGTCTAGGAACTTTTAAATTACATAAATTTATAAATATAGTATTATTATTTAATTTACTTTCTTAGCTCTCTCTTTATCACTCTCAGCAAATTCTACTCTCTCTCTCTCTCTCACTCTCTCTCTCTCTCTCTCTCACTCTCTCTCTCTCTCTCTCTCTCTCTTTCTCTCTCTCTCAACTATGAAACACATGAAAGTAAAAAAAGGAAAAGCAGAAAAGGTTATATGAAAATATTTATGTTCCAAAGACATCTCAATTTTGTAACGACTGTTGTTGATATAATGCGCATTCATTTAATACTCGTCACGAATACCAAATCTTGTTATGAGACTACACGTACTTTGTTAAATAAAACATTACAACACAACTGATATAAATCAAAACACAAATAATTTTATAGTTACCCGCTGTCGAAATGACAGTTCTGCTTGCTAGTTAAGCAAACCACTGGTTAATTCATTGGTTATACCAAGATAACTAAGACATTGTTTGATCTAAAACCCTGTCTCCATTTACTCAGTATCTATAGAATCCTCGGAATATGCTTCAAAGAAAATTACAATCGCACAATTGTTTAGATCGAACTCAAATATTTTTTTTACTTTCATATAAACGAAGAAACAAATTTAGATATAAATTTTGAACCGTTAAAATGATCACTTTCTTAAAGTAAAAGTTGACCCCCAAACTCAGACTAGTAAAATAGGCAGACGTAGCCCGTAGAACACGAGAGTGAAGCCACCAAAGCAAATACAAAATCAAAAGCGAATACAAACTCACGTCAGTACTTAGCTGCGCGTCGTACTGCTTGTACGTCTCAAATGAGTTACCATTTTATTTCAAAACATGCCGTCTTGTGTTTTTAAACTTTGTAAAAGTTGTTCCCAAAAACAAAGAAAAAAAGATGGAATATCTTTCCACAGGTAAATATTGTTTAGATTATTGTTTTGGTATTTATTTTCCCTCTAATATTTCTCGGCTCACTTGGAACACAGAACCTCGACAGTAATTGGTCTGGGTTGCCAGTTTACATCGAAATAGGTCTACTTGAATTTGGGTAATGTACGTTGTGTGTAAAAAGATCGATTCATTTCTTTAAATGTACCTATATGTAACCGTTCAGAGTTGGGCACAATGTAATCAGTTTAATGATTTACGATTACGATATTTTTTTATCATCAATTATGCTTACAGATTAACAAAAGTAATCATAATCAGTGATTTATGATTATTAGTTTGTATTATTACATAATAGGTACCTATTACATAATAATGATAAATTTTTCGATTGATAATGGATGCATGATTGATTGCATGTATTATATTTTTTTTATTTTAAATCCATGATGGTGGACATTATTTGATATTGGATTGCATGTATTATATTTTTTTTATTTGAAATCCATGATGGTGGACATTATTTGATATTGGATTGCATGTATTATAATTTTTTTATTTGAAATCCATGATGGTGGACATTATTTGATATTGGATTGCATGTATTATAATTTTTTATTTGAAATCCATGATGGTGGACATTATTTATATGTAAATAAATGAATGTGGGTGTCATTTCGGAGGTTTTTCTGAGTGCTGATTACAAAAATGACATTAGTTTGGAAATCCAAGATGGCGGATATATATTTCTCCAAATAAATTCATAAGGGTCATATGGGTATCAATTTCAAGGTATTTTAGGGAGCTGATTATGAAAATAGCATTAATTTTGAAATCCAAGATGGTGGATATTATTTTTCTAAATAGTATGGGTGTCCATCGCAAGGTTTCTCATGGTGCTAATATAGAATATGAAATTAATTTCGTAATCCAAGGCGGCGTAGGTACATTGTAATCGAAAAATATTTGATGGTACGATTGCACTATATAGCGAAATTAGAAACGAATGCTCGATGTTCAGACGCTAAACGGCAATACTATAAGAAATTGGTGCAGAACAAAGGCTGCTAAGATGTTATGTGTGTAAAATTATTGTAATAAATATGTTGGATTTTTTTTATGTTTTTCCATGATAATTTACCTAAATATGGTAAGTGTAAGTAATTATGCATATTTATTTATTTATTAAATAGTACGCACGGCTACATACCAAGCTATATAAATCCACAGTGCGAGGCCCGCCTATACTGTATTTGTATAGCTTAATGTGTAGCCGTGTGTACAGCATACATATTTATACAATATTTAAATATATATCACAGAGTACTACTACATCATGTATGACACTTACGTACATAGCATTGAGCAGCAAAATGAAGTAGTTTAACATTGTATAATAGACTAATATTTATATTTTGTATTATTATTTTATATTTTCTTAAGTTAAATACTCGTAAGTATTTAACTTTATTCCACCGTAATTTATTTAATAATAATTATTCCGTTTAAATTATATTTAAGTACCTATAAAGTAAAAGCACATTTCCAATTCTAAACATTAATAGGTACAATAATTGAGAACAATAGAAAAAAATGTGGGAGTTTTTCCCAATATCTGGCAACTTTACTCACACATAGATGCACGTGTCCCTACAATTCCGCTCCGAGCTGTCACGCACACATAAATATTATGTGACTTCACATCGTTTGTTGCGCATACTCTATCTGTCTTAATCTGTGCCCCCAAATGATTGTCCTGCATTTCATTATCTTTAACTGACTCACACGTACTCACGCTCCATCTTTCAAGAAAGATGTGACAACACAAAGCGATCTTTGAATTGTTTAAGAGCGAAGAGAAGATTAGGAATGCCGCTTTGTCTTTCAATACTTCGCAGAATCTTAAGTAGATAGTAAAATAACTAAAGATATCATCAAGACATATCTTCATCTTTCAATACCTTGAGAGTAATACAAAGTAAGAATGATGCTGATCTTTCAGTAGGGACTTCAGAGAATGTTTAGGAAGTTGTGATTTTCATCTTTCAATGACTCCAGAAGTGTCGGGCTGGCCGGCAAAGCTGTGATTCACAGAGAAAGCTTCTGTTTTGTACTTTATACGTTTGGGTATTGGCTATAATCCAAAGTACGTGTACGTCTTTGTAATGAATTAAATCTTTTGTAATTAACTGGAGTTCGCGCTACAATGGATTCTTGCAACGTTTTTATGAAATTTCAAGTGATTTACTCAACGTTTATGAGTCGAAAGAACTTTTTTGTTAGTATTTGGTTTAATTATTCCTGAAGTGCGTTTATAAACAAAATGTTATAATAATGTTCCACCAGGAGTGACTTGCATCTACAAAACTTCTTTTGAGAACTTTTGCTGAAGTTTTGCATCAGATCTCGCAGACTTTAACAATTCCTTTCAAAAGTTTCAGTCTTACCAAATATACAACTTTTGTAAATTCACGCATAGACACCTTCATACTGAAACAAGTCAGGTTCAGCCATAACAGTCGATGCATTCGTAGACCCATTCAATAAACCACAAAGATATTCTTGGCTATCTTTAGATCGTGACTTGCAGGGAACGACCAAAATGCACGACGCGATAGATCGGGTCTTGTCCATCGATCCATACTGTACTACCGCAGATAAGGTAACGCAGTTATACGAGTAGTCTATTCGTCTAGTAACTTCGAAGTTTAGTGATCCGTTGTAAAAAGTTTTAAGACTGAAATATAGCTCGTAAAATCCTGGCGAACGTGACCCCTAAAGCTGCAGTGAACACTTTAAGAAGTGATGTATTAGTTCTCTGCACTTCTTAGAGTGAAGGGCTTAAGTGATCTGAGATATAACTCAGCATTTTCTATAATTATTTTAAGTGTATCATTGTGCAAAATTCCTGAAACAAGAGCAATCATATCATCAATTTCTATAATTCCATTTTTCTGAGGGTAAGACGTAGATTAGTCACTGCCAAATTAATCACGCACAGTAGAAAGTTTGTCGATTCACAGTCACAAACAACTCAAAATGGAAAACCAAAATTTATTCGTATCAAACCACTATTATAATGCAGACAAACTATTGGAACAAACCAAGACAGAATACCTAGAACTGTCTACAGTTTTCATTAAAAGTTTTATTTCAACTATAAAACCGCAGACAAACCATAATGGAGCTCAAAATTGCACACAAAACTTTAATATTCCACCTGCAAGTCTAGATGACCTTGGGGATATGAAATACGGCAGAAACAAAGAACGAACCGACGTCTGTAGTAATATTGTGACTTAATGATGTAACACATTATCCCATGTTGTGTAAACACTTATCAATACAATGAGGGAGTTGATATAAACTTTGATAAATTACGAGTAAAGAGTTCATGCGGAGTTTGTACTTTGTGAATACAGTTTGCGACCTGAGATTAAACTGGAATCTATGCAAATACGATACGGCAGGGAAGCTAAAATTCAAGGGAATTTAGTCTTGGAAATGGCCGCTGCATCTCTACTATATCGAATCTACTCCGGAGTTACGCAACTCAAAACTGCAACTGTAAAATCGTATAAAACTCTTAATTATACCCCAAAATTACAGTTACACGACATTGATGGCAAATTACCAAACAGCAGAAATCACATCACGTTAACAAAGTTAAATCTGCTCAAGTAACCGGTCCTTTCGTTTATTAGTGTAACGGGTACAGAAACCGTTGCACTGCCCCGACCAAAGGAAAATAATCATCTAAATGAAGTAATTTTAAGGTATAAACTCGTCTTAGTAATTTGGCTTCCATCCAATGAGTTTAAGGCAAATATTTACATGAAGGCGTCTTGAAATACCAAAACCCTTTGTTGTAACTTTTAGCTCTGTTTCCTATTGCGTCTCAGATCTAAAATAAATTATGGTTATTCAAAATGGCCATGTCAGTGACAAAAATCCTTTGTCTTTATTACGTCTAAACTTGCGCAGTTTTCAACGAACATTGGTGTAATAAAAAATCTACGTCTCGTTAGGCTGCGACTCTTCATTTCGTGTAGTTCAAAATCCAGTTTTATTGAGTTTAGCTAAAAACTGCACATTTTGCCTCCTGTTACGTCAGTTCTTACTAGAATGCTTTACGTCAATAGTCTGATTTATTTCATTGTTGTCTCAGTTCGAAGAAATTTTAAATGAATCGAAAAATTCTAAGAACGTTATGATTGGTAGTAAACAAAGCATTATCAATAAATATAAATTTAACATAAAATGCATTTTTACTCGTTCTAAAAGCGAATCGCATTGAGCTGTAAAATTTTATACTCACATAGTTTATACACTCAGACGTTGGAGTGTACTTACCTATGTATATTGATACAATAAATTCCCTCTACATTCTCTCGTCTAGACATGCGTACATTAAACTTAAAACTGCATCTCTCTTTCCCTCGTCTGCATTGAAATTGTGATCCTTATTTTCCAAAGCATCAGGACGAAATCGTGTTAGGACAATGTCTGGTCAGTTTTCAACTGTTTTTTTTTAAATAATATTCTACTTCCTCTATGTGAATTGACTTCTAAGTTTAAGCAATAAAATGAAACGGACGTAGCGTTCGGTGATTTTAAATGTCTGGGTATTGTGTCCTGTCTAGACTGGAAGCCAACTTGTGTAATAATATTCAGCAAGTCTGTCCTTGGACTCAGTTTATATACACATATATTATAAGAACGGTCTCTTTCGTTTATCAAAGCCCTTTTTTGCTTGCTCTGTCTCAGTATTTATATGTTTTTAATTCTCAATGTTATTTTGCTTGTCTTTGCTAAGGTTTTTATTTTAACATAAGCCCTAATTTATAATTCTTTATCTTAATGTAGCTCTTATTAAACTTAAATATTTTAAGACTTCTTATTTGCCAGATGTTGGTTTACTTCATATTGTGCGACGGTCTTTAGTGTATTGAGTTTTTTCGCGAATATTGGAATTTCCAGTTCATTTTACGTGAAACCCGTCTCGAGATTCTGCGCTTCGTATCTGAGGACGTCTAGATCTTCTCTGCACACTAATTTACTTCGCTAGATGTAATTTACATCTCTGTGCAACCCTGACTTACATTTAGTTACTTGTAGATTGTGCAATATCATTTAGAAATGTTTGAGTGAGAGAAATTATACCTAAGATTCAAGAGACGTATGATGTTACCATTGTGAACTCGAGACTTTGTTATTTTGATGTAATTTAACGACTATAGTACTAAGGTAATGATATAATAAAGATATGACTTAAGCAACTTGCATAATACCTTGATTTTTTGTTTTTAACTTGAACTGCATTTTAAGTGATAATGAGATACAAAAAAATAATAATCCATACCTATACATAATGTTTAGGTGCGTTAGTGTTTCTTAATTAACGAAGCACATTGATTTTGAAAAAAAATATATTCTTATTTTAAAGCAACTGTGTTAATTACTGATAATGAACACATTTTCGTTTTTTTTTTCGGATAAGGGCAGGAGGATAATGGTACATAGATAAGTAAATAATCAGAAGTCGAAATTATCTGGTCCAGTAACCTTAAGGTTATTATAGACTTGAGCATTTTCGCGAGCGTTCGCTAGAATGATCGACGAAGTGTGCATTCCGATGGAATGTTCAATTTCAAGAACCAATAAGATTCTAGCGAGCACTCGCGATAATGCTCAATCTATCAGCACCCTTACGCAAGCTTCCTAGATTCATGAACCTTCCTAAAATAGTATTTTCTAGTGGCAGGATCCATCAAACATTATTGCTGAAGGTCAGTGCAGCATGCAACTATGAAAACAGACCTATTATTAAGAACATAATCTGTCATTGTCATTATTTTTATATCAGCGTCCGCTGATTCTCGAACTTCTTGCTTAATCATTACAAAATTATTAGTTGTTGCTGACAAATGAGTCTCTCTTATAACTACTTTTTTACCATAATCTATTCAATTATTTACATTGTAACTATTGAATGGATTGAATATGTATGGATATTTTTCCAATGAAATTTAACAATAATTGCAAATTGCAATTATGAATAATTAAATTTGTAAAAAAAAATAGTGTCGAAAATCGTGCATTTTTGCATTTATAATACCGCAATAAGTTTCAAAATAAATCTAAGTTTCAATTATAAAAACGATACAAAAGTACTTACATAATTTTCACACGACTAAAAGAACGATGCACTGCCCTTTTGCCTCGTTGAAAATGAAAATTTCAGCAATATCGTTCAAAATAAGACCAATTCACTGACCCAATTATACTGGAACTTCAGTATATTTGTATTCATAACGGCTGAGATATAAATCTGGTGATTCATCCACATTACTGCGGGACCGTTGTTGAGATTTTGGGGGCACTAACCGACAGTACTTCGAATAAGGTTGACAGATCCGGAAACAACCAGACACACTTGAAATCTGATAACGTTATACATGATAGCTAAATGTTCACAATTATATTTACTGTAGTGAGTTATTCTGATAAAGTAATACCTATCAAACCTTGTAAACAAACAACATGTTTATAAATTATAATATAATTAGAAGAATGTGAAATGTGACAATCACAATCGTTTTTAAATCAATTCTTTGCAACTGCATACTAAACATAAAGGTGATAATTGCAGTGGGTTTTATTTTGTTTACTGTTTGTATTTAGATGTCTGAATACTCTGAAATTAGTATAGCATATATAAAACTAAGTATATCTAAATTAATATTAATCTAAGAAAAGCTTTTCAATATTCTAGAATAACTACATAACTCAATACTTATACTTACTTCGAGTATGCACTAAATTAAGTTTAGAGTTCAATTTGATCTCATTAATTTCGTTTAGTCTGACATCAAATACACTGCTAATACTAAAAGGTTACAAATTCAATTTAGTCGTACTTTTATTGTTAACCCGTTTCGTGCGTATTTTATATTTATCAAATTTATATTTATCAAATGTGATAAGTGACAACCTTATTTGAAAACGGCCTAACGGATGCCTAAGACAAGAAGGTGACAAAGACTTCTATTTTTAAAATGACGAAATTAAACATTTTTATGTCATCTCATCTTTGTCAGACAAAATCTACATGTGTTGTTGCAACGAAACCCTAGGTCGGTTTTCGTTGCAACATGTACATTTTGATTATAGTTAATACTGGGTTGATTTTGATCCATTATCACAGTCCTTCTTCGCCATTTATCCGGTCGCATAAATCAAACGCTATATTATTCTATAAACAAAATGAAACAAGAGAATTAAAATCATGATTTCTTAAAAATCTATATTGATTGATTTGCACCCTAAAATAATTGAAACGAAATGAATTATCAAATTCTATAATATATTTTTATGCAACCTATTTTGTTGATATATTTAAATACTCTATAAAAATACATTTTTATCTGAACATTTTGTTATTGATTGATTTATGATGGACATGGACGTTGAATGATTAATTACAAAGACAGTTTACAAATGATGTTTACGATGATAAAAGATAAACTGAATATTTTTCGGCTCACTCCAATCTGTGATTTATCACATCGATATAAGTGACCCAAATCACTAACTTATTTCGATAATGACACAACTAAAAAAAATATTACAAAACATAAAGCGTTAATTATGCGTAGAGAACTAATAATTAAACAAATCGTAATAAAACGTCACTTTGCGTTACTCAAACAGCTAATTTTCATAAGGCCGATACGATTCAATGACCCGCTGTCGGCGTGTCGTCAATCGATTGCTGCGTTTGTTCGAATCGAATTCATTCACCCCAGCTGTTCACCAATACGTCGAAGTGAGAGAAGAGCAATGTACTCGGTATCAAATCATTGGGGAACTGATACTGAGTATTTGAATAACACTATTAACCCCCAAAAGTTAGCCGAGGTTGTCTGTTAACTCGCTCAATATTGACCAAACTACGTGATCATTTATAATTACTTAGAACTGCACTTATATACGAGTAAGTTTTAAATGCATGATGCACTCACTCTGGGTAAAAATTGGAGTTGGGATGGTAAAATAAAATAAATATACCTGCCTACTTAGATTTAAAAAAAATTTGTTACCTACTAACATAGTTATAAGTGTAAATTGTTACTAACTATTATTGGATTATGTTATCTGATTAAATAAATAAATTATATTATTATTAAACAAATAGCTCTATAGAGTCCAAGTTAAGTTTCTCAGATGAAGCAATGTTACTGTATTTTTTCAAATGGGAAAGGTCCTTTAGCAATTGGAAATTTTGACTTGTGTACCAACTAATGGCAACTGGGGGATCCCTCATTACATAAGAACTTTAATTTACAAACGCCCGTATAATATACCTAATATGATATCCGTTCAAACAGTGACGCTAAGGACGTTTTGTATACTCATCTTGATTTATTTTTATATAGCACACTTTAATAGATTAAATATCACTTAACGATCATCCATTTGTTGGTAAAATTAACCTATTAATGTTCACTGTCATTATTAATACATACATTTCGAAATCAGACATATCTACATATTAGTTAATTGGTTTCGTTTATGTTTCAATTTTATTTTGCAATAATTATTATTTGTAATTAATTGAATGTACAATTTCAATTAATGATATTCTATTTACAATTTTGAAATTGCAAGCGAATTTGTAAGAATTATCAGTTCAATGAAACGCGCATTGTTTATACAAAAAGTGTTTACGATAGCTGAATCGAGCGTGGGATTGCTCGAGCGTCAACGACTAGGCATTCTACGAATGTTTTCGCTGTTGATGCACTGATCATGATGACTAGTTTACGATCCCATTTACCACATACTTTCTCCTTGTAAAAAAATACCAACTCTCACTTTACGTTTATTGAGTCTTATTCTCACAGTTCTTACCTTTCAACAAATAGTTTTTTTTTAAAAGTATCATGCATTTCGACGTCTGAATTAATTAATCGGGCGGCTAATGAATCGTGAGGAAGCCCTGAATCTAGACGTTCTAATTTAAGACCTGAAGATTAAAGCTGCGATAAACACGATGATATTTCTTTAGAGTTCATTAGCACTAGTTTTATGATCTTTATTTTGAGTAGCGGCATGTATTTGCTAATTGTACGTATTGATAATGCAACAGATTTTAAGTAAATACCTACGGTCAACTTTGTATTCTCTGAAGGGTTAGACAGAGGTGTACTTATGTACACCCACAGTTTGCCGGCATGTTTAAGTCTCATGTAATAGGGGGCGAGCCTATTGTCATTCATAGGACACATATACAAAATCCAAGCTGCTACTGAGAATTTCATAGAAAACCCAATAACACTGCTCGACCTGGGAATCGAACCCAGGACCTGAAGCGTAGCAACTCGATTACGACGTAGTGTGTAGCGTAGTCACTACACAATTTTTGTAAAGTACATATTACCTACACATATAATGTATAACTGTTTATTATAGATATATGTGTTGATTATAATACGCAACTAATGACATCAGTACAAAATAATTAAACTACAAATTACATAAGATCAGATGTCATAAAAAATATAAAACTAATATTGTAACCTTGAAAGGTCGCTATTATTACATTAGTATAATGAATTGTTGAAGTGCTTCTATGTCGATAAATTTAGGAACTTGCTTCATCAAAGTAGTCCTGCATTTTGTAACAAAATAATGTAACATTACAATACTATGCGAACATGCATTGCAATTTACATTCTGATTTTGATTTGCATGTTAATGGTGATGCGGTGATGCCACCTTCAAAAAGTTTTATAAGTGGGATAATAATTGCTTGGAACGATCATAAAAAAGCACCTACGTTTTCATCACGTTTTTAAATGCAATACACTGAAACGATACATATCTACTTCACGATTTCTATAGTTAATTTCAATGTAGCTAAGTCAGCTACATGGAAGAGAGCTCAGCTACATCCAAGAGCACATTTATCAGCCTGTTAATACATTCTGAACCTAAAGATTATTGATGCTCCAATATCGATAACGATACCTGCCTTCACTCTCACGCTTCTTTTTTTTCATTAACACCTAATAACAATATTTTCATTATATGCTTTTATGGTGGTCATTCTCATTCAAGTAGCCAAATAGATTCATTAAATTTATTTATTGAAATATAATTGGCACTACGATTATCTTATCCATCACTAAACTATCTAATATATATTGCATTATTTAGGTTATTAATCCCATTGTTTACATTTTTATGCAAATTTTAATGACACAGACGTATAACATTATCATGTTTGGTTATAAAAGAAAAAGGCGCGTGTTACCTACCAAGGTCAGCTTGAAAACTCTCTCTCATAGCTTAAAATCTCGACTCGCTGGATTTGTATTAAGAATGATATTGATACTTGACGACCACGAATCGTTCTATTTAAATAGCCAGTGAAACTTCTGCTAAACACAATAATTACTATGTATACGTATTTTTTTCCTCCAAATCCACCTATTTCACCAAACATTTATGACCAACCCACAAGTAATTCACAGTTAAAATGTTTAAAAATCGCATTTATTTACTTTCACGACACTGACTTATTATTATCACATTCAAAACATAATATTTTCCTATAAAAAGTGTAGAATTTAGAATTATTTAAAATATCCATTGTACACACGGCTACACATCAAGCTATACAAAACCAGGTTAAGCTTGCTTTTAATTGTATGGAAAGCCATTGTATCGGCGTTAAACGAGATCAGCTTAAACTGGATTTGTATAGGTTGACGTGTTGCCGTGTGTACTAATATAAACACGTGTTTTTATTAGGGAAACTAGTCAGTTAGGTCATTATTTAAAATAATCTAAATATACAATAATACAAATTTACTTTTCAAAGATTTTCAGCTGCATTCCGCATAGAGCTAATATTTTCACACTAGATAATATTCATGACATAACAACAGCATTTGCTATATTGCGACATTGTAATTGCAATAATTAATAATTGCGAAAGTTGTAATAATTAACTATTGCAACTTTTTTAACTACTATAACTTTTCACAAAGAAATGAATTTTCTAATTAAAGAAAATTTCTAGTGAAAGAAAAATTCGATCTCAGGCAGGGTTTGAACCTGCGTCCCTCTGGTTAAGTACACCTGAGATCGAATTTTTCTTTCACTAGAAATTTTCTTTAATTAGAAAATTCATTTCTTTGTGAAAATTTCGCAATATTTAATGCTAAAAAATAATAAAAAATAAGCATAATACGGTAAGGCAACATCGTTCGACATTGAACTACCTGTAAAGGCAGTCGTGTTGGTTGAAAGACATAGTAATGTCTTCAATAGATGGTGCCGACGTCGCCTCAAGACGTAGAAGGTGGAAGAGAAATTCGACATCACAGGCAGTGGTCTCGGTAGCTTAATTGGTAAAGCGTCTGGTGTACTTAACCAGAGGGACGCAGGTTCAAACCCTGCCTGAGATCGAATTTTTCTTTCACTAGAAATTTTCTTTAATTAGAAAATTCATTTCTTTGTGAAAATTTCGCAATATTTAATGCTAAAAAATAATAAAAAATAAGCATAATACGGTAAGGCAACATCGTTCGACATTGAACTACCTGTAAAGGCAGTCGTGTTGGTTGAAAGACATAGTAATGTCTTCAATAGATGGTGCCGACGTCGCCTCAAGACGTAGAAGGTGGAAGAGAAATTCGACATCACAGGCAGTGGTCTCGGTAGCTTAATTGGTAAAGCGTCTGGTGTACTTAACCAGAGGGACGCAGGTTCAAACCCTGCCTGAGATCGAATTTTTCTTTCACTAGAAATTTTCTTTAATTAGAAAATTCATTTCTTTGTGAAAATTTCGCAATATTTAATGCTAAAAAATAATAAAAAATAAGCATAATACGGTAAGGCAACATCGTTCGACATTGAACTACCTGTAAAGGCAGTCGTGTTGGTTGAAAGACATAGTAATGTCTTCAATAGATGGTGCCGACGTCGCCTCAAGACGTAGAAGGTGGAAGAGAAATTCGACATCACAGGCAGTGGTCTCGGTAGCTTAATTGGTAAAGCGTCTGGTGTACTTAACCAGAGGGACGCAGGTTCAAACCCTGCCTGAGATCGAATTTTTCTTTCACTAGAAATTTTCTTTAATTAGAAAATTCATTTCTTTGTGAAAATTTCGCAATATTTAATGCTAAAAAATAATAAAAAATAAGCATAATACGGTAAGGCAACATCGTTCGACATTGAACTACCTGTAAAGGCAGTCGTGTTGGTTGAAAGACATAGTAATGTCTTCAATAGATGGTGCCGACGTCGCCTCAAGACGTAGAAGGTGGAAGAGAAATTCGACATCACAGGCAGTGGTCTCGGTAGCTTAATTGGTAAAGCGTCTGGTGTACTTAACCAGAGGGACGCAGGTTCAAACCCTGCCTGAGATCGAATTTTTCTTTCACTAGAAATTTTCTTTAATTAGAAAATTCATTTCTTTGTGAAAATTTCGCAATATTTAATGCTAAAAAATAATAAAAAATAAGCATAATACGGTAAGGCAACATCGTTCGACATTGAACTACCTGTAAAGGCAGTCGTGTTGGTTGAAAGACATAGTAATGTCTTCAATAGATGGTGCCGACGTCGCCTCAAGACGTAGAAGGTGGAAGAGAAATTCGACATCACAGGCAGTGGTCTCGGTAGCTTAATTGGTAAAGCGTCTGGTGTACTTAACCAGAGGGACGCAGGTTCAAACCCTGCCTGAGATCGAATTTTTCTTTCACTAGAAATTTTCTTTAATTAGAAAATTCATTTCTTTGTGAAAATTTCGCAATATTTAATGCTAAAAAATAATAAAAAATAAGCATAATACGGTAAGGCAACATCGTTCGACATTGAACTACCTGTAAAGGCAGTCGTGTTGGTTGAAAGACATAGTAATGTCTTCAATAGATGGTGCCGACGTCGCCTCAAGACGTAGAAGGTGGAAGAGAAATTCGACATCACAGGCAGTGGTCTCGGTAGCTTAATTGGTAAAGCGTCTGGTGTACTTAACCAGAGGGACGCAGGTTCAAACCCTGCCTGAGATCGAATTTTTCTTTCACTAGAAATTTTCTTTAATTAGAAAATTCATTTCTTTGTGAAAATTTCGCAATATTTAATGCTAAAAAATAATAAAAAATAAGCATAATACGGTAAGGCAACATCGTTCGACATTGAACTACCTGTAAAGGCAGTCGTGTTGGTTGAAAGACATACTAATGTCTTCAATAGATGGTGCCGACGTCGCCTCAAGACGTAGAAGGTGGAAGAGAAATTCGACATCACAGGCAGTGGTCTCGGTAGCTTAATTGGTAAAGCGTCTGGTGTACTTAACCAGAGGGACGCAGGTTCAAACCCTGCCTGAGATCGAATTTTTCTTTCACTAGAAATTTTCTTTAATTAGAAAATTCATTTCTTTGTGAAAATTTCGCAATATTTAATGCTAAAAAATAATAAAAAATAAGCATAATACGGTAAGGCAACATCGTTCGACATTGAACTACCTGTAAAGGCAGTCGTGTTGGTTGAAAGACATAGTAATGTCTTCAATAGATGGTGCCGACGTCGCCTCAAGACGTAGAAGGTGGAAGAGAAATTCGACATCACAGGCAGTGGTCTCGGTAGCTTAATTGGTAAAGCGTCTGGTGTACTTAACCAGAGGGACGCAGGTTCAAACCCTGCCTGAGATCGAATTTTTCTTTCACTAGAAATTTTCTTTAATTAGAAAATTCATTTCTTTGTGAAAATTTCGCAATATTTAATGCTAAAAAATAATAAAAAATAAGCATAATACGGTAAGGCAACATCGTTCGACATTGAACTACCTGTAAAGGCAGTCGTGTTGGTTGAAAGACATAGTAATGTCTTCAATAGATGGTGCCGACGTCGCCTCAAGACGTAGAAGGTGGAAGAGAAATTCGACATCACAGGCAGTGGTCTCGGTAGCTTAATTGGTAAAGCGTCTGGTGTACTTAACCAGAGGGACGCAGGTTCAAACCCTGCCTGAGATCGAATTTTTCTTTCACTAGAAATTTTCTTTAATTAGAAAATTCATTTCTTTGTGAAAATTTCGCAATATTTAATGCTAAAAAATAATAAAAAATAAGAGTACTATAACTTTTTTCACTAATTGTAATGATTTTTTCTACTAGTTTTTTTTATTATTATTTCGTAATAAGTTGTAATTGAATTGATATTGTAATACACGTGCATAAGGCGGAAGAGTATTACACCTAGAAACAAACCGGTTTCGCCGGTGTTCAGTCTAGCCGGAGCCTTCCTTACGACCAATAAACTCCGATAATATTATTCAAGCGATCCAAGTCACACAAAAAACATTTACTGGACAATAATTCAGATGGATGAAATCACAATGCATACTTATATATTGTAAGATCTACTTACGTAAGTATAGATAGAGATGATCTTGTAAACAAAGTAAAAGCAGATTATGTCCGTTTTTTATGTATGTAGCTTTGGGTCTCACTGCTGGGCAAAGGCTTTTTCTTCGTCCAGGATTGTCCATCCTGGGCTTCTTTATACCATGATGGCAAAAAGAACCGATTTTAATTTTAAAAAATCGTTGCGAGAAAACCTTCTTCTTCGTCATTTGTCACTTAAATCTTGCTAGTGAAAATTAACAGCTTTATTAAAATAAATTAAGACAACGCAATTTCTAAGAAAAACAGGGACAAAAGTAATGAAATATATATTAATATTTATGCTTATGGGTCGGAATGACCTACATGGATCATCATCATCAGCCTATACTTGTCCACACTTGGGCGTAGTGAACGCCGCAGAGCCCGATCTTCGGCGTTCCTCATCCAGAAACTACATGGATACTTGCTCCTTTATTATGATATGCGTAAAATAGACTAGAATGAAAAAGTTAGGCCGCTGAAGCAAAAAATTTGGAGGATGATAATAAGGCTATTTTCGAAATTAATTTAATGCAAATTAATTTGAAAATATCTTGTATAAAATGCTACATGTTTTTTAATAAAATTCAATTTGTGTGTCAAAGACACGTACTCGTAATTGACGATCGTCTGATAAGTTTTAATAAAAAATATATGACGTGCTAGCAGTAACTAAAAAAAAATAAAAAAGAGACTTATGTAATAAATATTATTCATTCTGTGTTACCTTAATATATAATATATAAGAATAATAAATAATAATAAGAATATGTTTATAAGTTTAGAACTCTTATAAGGTTTTTCTTAACCTCATTTGTTGAAACTTATTATGTAAAACTTCATTAGAAGTAGAAGAAACCTTTACTTGTTATTATGTTGACGCTTTATTTCGTTAGTTTTTTTATTATTTTTTAAAGTGTATTAGTTGGTTTTTAGTTTATTAAATTTTATTCTTATTAAATACTATCTTTCCGTCTGCGGCTTCGCCCGCGTGGATTTTACGTTTCTTTTCCCTGTACGGGGATAATATATATAGCCTTTGTCACTCAGGAATAATGTAGCTTTCCATTGGTGAAAGAATTTTCAAAATCGGTTTAGTAGATTACATAACCTCTCAAACTCACAAACTCTATAATATTAGTATAGATAATATTTCATATTATAATCAATTATAAAACGCAATAATTGAATGACGCCCTTGTTGGTGAGATCCTTCAGAAAGGTCAGGTGCGTAGTACCCGCAACCGGCGCATGTGTATAACAAGATGTATGAATGTGGTCGAAGCAAAAGAAGTATGCAAGAATCGTAGCAGATGGCGTTCTGTAGTTTCTGCCTACCCCTATTGGAAAGAGGCGTGAGTGTATGTATGTATAAAACGTAATAAATGCTTAAATAAATAATAGATCTGATTGAGCGATAAACAATAATTTCTGGCAAATCCATTTATATTTGGAGACCTTCACAAAACAATGTCTCTAATCCACAACAGCTGTCTGGAACAAAGTTCACGGCCGTTTATTTGTGATCATCCAATCAGCTGACCAACATCTACAAACTACTTTCGTTTTTATGACGATGATAATAAGATTGTTATTATGTAAAACGGTAATTTTATCTTTTTTTATTTGTCGATTTATAAGATTTTTTGTTGTTGTTTCCAGGTAATAAATCTTTATATGGGACAAGCAGCTTGACTAGAATTTGGTGAGATTAATTAAGTATATTTTATAGCAAATAGCATGATCAGCCTATAATGTTCCCACTCATGGGACACAGGGCTCCTCTCGTGAGAGGGAGTGGGCCGTAATCCACCATGCGGTTCCCTGTGCGGGTTGGGTTTTATATTTTTAGGCGTTAAATATTTTTTTTCTATGGCTTTTGAGTAGCACTACTCGACAGCAATAGAAGCGTACTTTTCCATTAACTTGCTACTGACATGAAAAAAATAGATAACACCTGACGAAGTGTCGTGAGTCGTGACCATGAATTTTATAGAAAAACCTGGAATTGAACCCAAGACCTCAAGCGTACCAGTCGCGTTTAGAACCACTAGACTACTGAGGCTCTACCATCTCATGAATAAAAAAAATAATAAATAAAAAGTTCATTTGATTTACATATACTAATTTATTTTAAAATTTTCTGCAGAATTATTAACCTGTACTTGTTTAACGTTTCTGCGAATAAGGATCTGTATTACCTGTCGATTTCTGGTATAAAACCGGTTTGTTTTTCCTTTTACCGCTAGTGTTTGCCTTCTTAACACGTGGGTTTTGCGATGTTTTGTCTCTAACGCATGGCAAATATAATCAGAAGGTCCACTCAAAACTTAGCGATAATTTGCGTAATTCCCGAACACCCCTTGAAGATTTTATTTTTCTAATTACTGAAAATTCTACTAACACAATCATCTTGTTGTATTTTATTCCTACCAAAATTGGAAGCGTACGTTCTTGAATACAATAACAAAGTTATCATTTGTAAAATTCTGAGCAATATAACGTTCTTTTGGAGATTGCATTCTCGAATCTGAAGTCCCATGGTTTTTACCATAAAGCAAGGCATAAAGCATAAATTATCCGGTTTTAACTCAGTAACACTACCCTTGGTAGCGAACGATCTATGCTGATGTTTCGCAATATATAAATGGATCAGTTGCTCTAGCAATTCATATCGTATACTATCCTTCCTTAGGCTAAAATTACGCTGAAAGGCTGGTTAGATGCAGTTGGCTTTAATTCACCAGCTTCATCCACTGCTGAGTATGGGCCTCCTTTTCCTCACGCCCCCTTTTTCCGATCCTGCACTTCATCACCCACGCGTGGCCAATGCATTGCTTGCTTTCATTACCTCCTTCTTTAGTCACTACGAAAACAGCATCATTATCGGTGACCCATTTCTAGAATGTTCCACTTTTAGTTTCACACGTGGCCTGATAACTAAATGTAATCATTTCTGTAAACTCACGATAAAACAGTTTAGTCAACAACTGCGTAACACTTCTTTGTGCTTTGTTATTACGTTTTAGAAGGATTTATCTTGAGCAGTTGTTATGACTCATGACTCATGTAGGTTTTGTTTTGGTCACTGTACTATAGATACGTATCTAGTACGTGAACTGCGTATAACTATGGTATTACTACAGTAAAAAATATATTTTTATAGTTGTTACTTGTGGGCGGGCCTTGCTACGTGCCTAAAGAACGCAAAATACATCAGGGCCTCTCGTAGGTTCACAAAAAGCTATGCGTACCATGGAATACCAAATCATACTCGAATTTCCAATTCATCATTTACTCGAACTGTCTAAAAAGGATAAAATATTCGCTCGGCTTCTGTCTTATATCTGCATGTTTTTATTTAGTCATATACGTTTTCCCCGAAAATAAAATCACATTTCAATCGCAAATCTATCATGTGGTGGTCCTAAATAAACACTCCTTTCACGCCAGCTGATATCTACGAAAAGATCTCTAATTCAGGTCAATGCCCAACCTCTATATTGTATACAGGTTTTCCGTTTCACACAAACACTCAACACGCTAAATCAACGTTTGTAAATACACATCGAAGTTTAAATACAAACTTTAAGGTCAAAAAGACCTCCTTGGTATCTAATGGCTTTGGCAAACAAAAGTTCAGTGGTATCCATTGCTAAATTTACTCACAAGAAGTTGACCCAAAGTCTTATTAAACTGTCAATGTATTTTAAAAAAATCTTAACATTTAAAAGACCACCCGCGTTACATTGGCCCTGCACAAAGAGGTTTGTTAGCTGGTTCTTTGAAGAATACATATAATTAATTAATGAAAATATGGAAAGTCTTAAAATAAAATGTAACTATTTGAACTATAAAAATGATGTTATATCCAAAACAGTTTCGGAAGTCGGTCGCGAAAACAAAAGATCCAACAGTATTAAAGGCACCTTGAACTAAACTAATTTTTTGTTAAAAGGTATTTTTTTGTAAGCTTGACGGATATTCAATGGTGCTGCAACGTTTTAAACTACTTAAATTGCCTTCCTAAAATTTTCCAATGTTGCATGTAATTGCAAAACTAATAATAATTGATTGATGTTATTTAAGCCGAATAGCAGGCAATACAGTGACAATTAATTGTAACAAATATTTCACATTTATGATAATTTATTTTTGTTTTAAGGTAATTTATTTTATTGGTATTTTTATCAGTGTTTTGTTACAAAATTAGTTGAATGCTCGTTAGCGAGCTCACTATCGACCCTAGCGACTATTTCCTCAATTAAAGATAACATTATCACCATTCCCAGTACAATAAACATTTCCCCATACTAATGAAATGCATAAACTTATATACGGATAAAATTATACAATGGAATAATAACGCTTTCACCGGTATCTTATCAATACCACGACAGTGCACCGTGATAGTATATTTGTCTTATCGACATTGTCAAATAAAAGGATTAATTAAAATGGGGTATCTAGTAATTCAGAGTTCGGATTATACCAGGTGGGTCGAGGATTTTGATGAGGAAAATAAATATTACATACCATCATCACCATCATATTACATGCCACTATTCCCCAAAGCGTTTCGCGAAGGTGTACTATAGGGGTCGTCCATGCTGCCTTTAACCGGACATAAAAACCCTAGCGTTGCTACTGAGAATTTCAGAGAAAAACTTCAATAACATTGCTTGATCTATTAATAGAATATTGGCAAAGGTGTCCTTAATGTCCGCCCACAGTTCACCGGTATGTTAAGGTCCCATGTAATAGGGGGCGAGCCTATTGCCATTAACCGGACACAAATCAAAACTCTAGAAGTTGCTACTTACTGAGAATTTTATAGAAAAATCCCAATAACATTGCTTGACCTGTTAATCGCACTTATAGCTTGCGACAGTTTCAGGCATGAGGCCGATTTTAGTAGTCTACTTAGTAGTTAGATGACTTCTACCCAGTACTGCTCAACTTCAAGTACCTACTGAGATAAGTAAGTGGTATTGACACTGTCATATCAACTGACACGCTAAGTGAAGCCACTTATCCAGTGTTTTTAGGTTACTGGCGTTTAATTGACTAGATAGGTACAGAGTTGTCGAAAAAATATCGTTATATCGATATTATTTGTTCGATGTATCGATATTTTTGAGCGATATAAAATTTTACTTTAACTTTTTTGTACCATCGATATCGATATTTCTAAAAATCTATATGTAATCGATACTTATTTGGATTTCTGACATCTCTTAGGTGTAATATTTGAGTCTAAAAGGATCAATTTTAGCATCCAAACGTAGTTTTTGTACGGACGACTGCAGCAGTAGACACAAGGAATAATAGCGGTATCACACTCCCCCTATTACATGGGACCTAAACATACCGGGCGAACTGCGGGTGTATATTAGTACATCCCTGCCTAACCCTTTGGGAAAAACGAGCGTGATGGTATGTAAATACAATACCTTGTAAGTGTGACATTAACTCGACGTAAAATATGAAGTACCTTGTCAATTTAGTATACTGTATTTCAATACCGTCCATTGTAGACATGATCAATTTATCTGTCACGGACCAAAGTAACAGAATTCAATTTTTTCTGTAATGACGCCGAATTAATAGAATTGCCAATTTTGTTTACACCCGTCGAACAGCCGACTGGAATTCAATCAAGTTTATTACATTGAGTTTACAGAATTTTTCGTCACAAGAGTTTATAGATTGTAGGTACAAAATTTAAAAAGTGTAGGTACGACGGTATTCGAAACTCTGTATTTTCGTTGGTCCAGAAAATATACGAAACATGCATAGTTACTGAGCGACAATTATATTTTCGTTTTCAATGTTATCGATTGCAACAAACAGCTGTTCTATTGCTTTTCAATAACAATGATTGTTCGCACATGTCATTCGCGCAGTTTTCAAGTGAAACTACTGGACAATTCTGTATTATGGCAGAATAAAATAATGATTTATTTTCGTAAATGCGGGAGGCAGCCTAGATAAGTGGTTGTTTTTTGTGGCATTTTATAATTGTATGTCTATGTCAGATACATATTTTCATAGGATTTAAAAAAGTATACTTTTTAATAATTTTGAACGTGAGAACAATAAACAGGAAATAACGTACTCACGACAAGGAACGTGATGAACACTAGCCAGGCGAGCTTTTAAAAAATCACTAGTTCTATATTTAAATTTCACATAGAAAATAGAGCAACCAAGTTCACGGTCCAAATTAAATATAGAACAACAATTTTCGCTGTACTCGGAATTTAAGCTAAAACCTACCCTTGGCCCGTCATTCACGCTCGATTAGGACCAAATCGAGTGAAAATCGACTTTAATAAACTCTGAGTTTCCAAAGTCTTTTATGTCAGAACACCAGCCATATGGCAGGCTGACAAGTGACGTGAAATATTATCTTGAGAATTTAATATAAGGCACTAGTAGACTCCCGTGAGAAAATGTAGGTCGTATAACATTAAAAAACAAATTGATTAATTAATAAGTTCTGATATGTAATTTTAAGCATAGGATAATATAATTCACATCTTATTAATATGGGACCAAAAATGAATAAACCATGGAGAATAGAAAGTCTTTTTCTCACCTCCGGGGAATAAACATACTAACTTAAATATTGCGTACGTCCCAGAGTGTTTTTAAAAATGTTTATAAAAACTTAAAAGAAAATAGAAACATTAAAAAATATAAGAAATAGTAACTCACGGCATCGGGACTTCAGGAGCAGGATCCAAGCTACAAGTCCGAGGTCCTAAGCCCTAGATCAGCAGGGCCCCAAGGAAAGAAACCGAGTGTTTTTATTATTATCAGCCATGATCGTCCCACTGCAGGGCAAAGGCTTCCCTTTCCTTCCTCACCTCTTCCCGGTTGAGAGCTTTCAGCATCCAACCCTCGAAGTAAGAGTCAAGCTCATCCGAAGTGACGTACCACTCACGACTTAAGTACCAGATAAAAAAAAAACGCAAAAACAAAAGAAAATAGAATTAATGAAACTTGACCTTATAAATACATGTATTATCCAACAGTGAGACATAGATTTATAGACTGGATACATTGTAAGAAACATGTATGTATGTATGTATTTGTATGTTTAATATTCTGTTCGTGTGAGGATTCATACAACGTGCCAGCAGACATAATATTATGAATACTAATATTTTCGTTTCTCTGTGACGAAAATATGGATTATTTGAATTTGGGAACTGAAATCTATTAATTCTTAATTGAACGATTCTAGTGGATTAGCAGGATTGTTATTTGATATTTACAGTAGCATCATGGCGGTTGACTACTTTCCGACCTTATTATTAATAGCATAAGATCTAAAATAGAAAAAAATGGCTATGTATTTTATCACGGCATCACTGACATTATAGTCTACTACTATCCTTAAGAGATCAAAGAAATGTTAGAGACATATCTTTGATCTCTACGTATGCTTGTCATGAAAAAGCTATGGTTAAGATACAATTACGTACATAATTAGCGATGTTTTAATTACAGAAAACCTTTTGTCTTGTGGTAAACCGTTTGCTCTCCTTGCAGACACACAGAAAGATACCGCACATTCATACTTAATTGTTGTGCTTGTGGTCAGAATTTCTTCTCCTTATATTCATATCAGATTTATCATAATATATATATTTTTAATTGACTGCCTCGTTAGTCTAGTGGTCCCAATCGCGACTGCTACGCTAGAGGTCTTGGGCTCGATCCCCAGGTCGAGCAAAATGTTATTGGGTTTTTCTATGAAATTCTCGGTAACAGCTCGGAGTCTGGATTTGCACCCGGTGAATGGCAATAGGCTCGCCCCCTATTACATGGGACCTAAACATACCGGCGAACTGTGGGTGTACTTTAGTACACCTCTGCCTAACCCTTCGGGGAATACAGGCGTGATGGTATGTTATGTTATATATTTTTAATTATTATTATTAAGCATGATGTTTTATGTTATTGTCATGAAATAAATAGGAGGACACTGGGTCCCGCAAAACAGTTTTTACTAGCGTAGGAGTCGGAGAATCTACACTGATGTATACATTTATTTAATGTCAATAAATTATTATTATTATTATATTATTCCTAGAAAATACTTTTACTTGTATCTGTTTATGTATATCATTGAGGTTGTTGTCCTGCCATTTATTTCATATTTTTCTTGCCTATACAATCTCCGGGTAGGCAAGGATTTGGTCTTTTTCATCTATAAAATCTTAGCATGATTGTCTACTGCGCGTCAGCTGAACTGAAATCTCAGCCGAACACGCTACAAAATCTCTTCAGTTACGGCCTGTAGCAATAACACATCCGTCGGTAGATTTGCTAACTAAAGATGGAATTTTGAAATTATCTACTTGTATGGACCGTATGCAATTGGATGAAAAGAGCTGAAGATCGGGCTTTGTGGCGCTCACAAGAGGCCTACGCCCAGCAGTGGACGAATACGGGCTGATGATGATGATGGACCGTATGTCAAAATCCTATCTCTAGTAAGTAAATGTACTGACTGAAACCGGTATAGAGGAATTAGTTACGACAGCGTGAAGAGTGAAGTCGAAGAACAACAATAATTGAATGAAAATGAATGAATTTTTATCAGACGTCCCCATATCACCTCTCACGGAATCAATCCATCTTGCCTGTCATATTCTGCAGCACCTGCTGCGTCTGTCAAACGTCATAGTCTTTTTAAGGTCATCAGGATGAACCATAAAGGAAGTCGAAGTGACAAGCAGAATGACGGAATTGACAGTAGACTTCATACTGAACATGTGATATGATTCAATCAATGTTAAACAAACGTACTATATAACTAATCATACAGTGCATAATTACCGCCTCTTCTACATTTTAGTAGTCTTACAGTCTGACAGGGCTTCGTCATATTCATCATCAAAATTTTCAGAATAGGACCAATCCTGAAATCGTGAAACTAGCTGTTGGCTATCAGATGACTATAATGTCACATTCCCTTAATCACGCCATAAGCTGAGAACGACTTCACTGATTTTGTTCATATTTTTTTAAGTTTTCTAATACTTTGTCTTAGGTTCTTACGGAAACAAAAATTAATAATACTGCGCAGCAAATTGGTAAGACAAGACAACTTATGTCGAGTCCGCTAGTTATCTAGTAAAAAACATGGCTATAGAGTACCCGTTGTATTAGGCAAAAAAACTAATAATAACCTTAAAGAGTTGGAGGTCACAGTTACAAGGTCGTTTTCGCATCTTCAATTAATACAGTGTTTAAATCCGTTATACCTACAAATGATATACGTCAATATGACTCAGCTGTCATAATTTCACGCACAGATTTCTTTGTACGTATTAAAAGAACATTTAATTTTAAAGTTGTTTTATTTATAACTGGCACTGGCAGCCTGATAGGAGCATTGGTCCTTAAAAAATCAAACTGGAATAAAAGTATGAAGGCCTTTGTTTTTGATCTTTGATAATGAAGGCTGATCGTAATACTATGGCAAGAAGACCATGCAGTATCTATATAAAGACCCAGATCTATTTCCAACTCGGCTCTAACCCTGGACAGATGACAGTTGTTCTCGCTAGGAGTCGTTGGCAGAAGCTGGTGGTGGCGACCTATCGTTCTGGAGACCATTGTACAGTAGTAAATGTCCTTTGGGTATTGTACAGATTATACAAATTCTCACCCATAGCTTTCTGTGTTCCAGACTTCCGGCCGTACAAATATTTGTTCAGTTCAAGGATAGAATCCGCGGGCGGTTTCGCACAAGCAGATCGCTCTAGCCACTGCGTCAATAATACTTATTTTTTTATAAGAGACTTCGTAAACCAGATTTGCCTAGACAAGCAGGAAATCCATAGTCAAAAACATTAAAAAACAAACCTGCGTGGGGTTCGCAGTGTTGAGAAAAACAACAACAAAAAGCAAATGTATTCGATAAAAATATTATTGTTATTGCGAAATCTATTTTCATACTTTGTTTTGAATTTCAATAAGCAGGCGCAGTTACATTTTCGGTGACTTTTTTTTATAATTTGTAAATATTTTCTAAATATATGAACCAATGATATATTATTATTAGATGCGCCATGTTCTTAGTATATGAAATTTAAAATTGAGTGGCGCGCCATAAAATTTATCGCCTTTATCTGTCATGGCACCCTTTTGCACAATAGATCGGTCAATGACATATGTCACTCAGTGTTTTCAAATTGACCACTATTCAAATCTTCACGTTTGCAGGCTAATACTATTAAAACTACCTCTTTTTAAACTATAAATCTCGTTCATAATTATGGTCACAGTCGTTGCTATATGTAAGCACATTATTCAATGTATCTCAGGGCAAAGATCAGAAAAGGCGGCGTGCTTCAAGCGACACATATTTTGACAGATGTCAACTGAAGGAAATATTAATTGTTGTTTCTGTGAGACACCCTAATTGAAGTGTTTTTGAGTCTTCTTTTCTTGCAGTGGTATATACTATGAGGATCTACATCTTTCATTACAGATTGCTAATATTTTGCTTTATATTATACTAGCTTTCCGCCCAGGGGTTCGCCCGCGTGGTTTCCCGTTTTTGACACATTTTTCATTTATGAAGCGTGATGATATATGTATAGCCTATAGCCTTCCTCGATAAATGGGCTATCTAACACTGAAAAAATTTTTCAAATCGGACCCATAGTTCCTGAACTTCAAGCAAACAAACAAACAAACTCTTCAGCTTTATAATATAAAAAAGTATAGATTTAGAATAGATTGTAATAAATCGATTATCAATATCTTGTATCTTGGCTTTCTATAGGCTAATGCGTTGGCGTGAAGCGTTTTCTTACGTATGGCTTAATTAGCGCATTCTTGGCACAAGCTGCAGCCCTACGTTCATTGACATTTCGCGTGTACATTATAAATATCTTTGTTTTTATTTCCGCATCGAATCGGTATGGAGAATCGGTTATTCAAAATTATAATCGATTCAACCGTTCCCAACAGTTGCTCGCATTGCTAGCGAGGCATTATTTTGTACTTTGAATAAAAAAATATCTGCCCAAATATTTATGCCTACATATTTGATTACAATCGTTACAAGCACTTAGACAACACAATGATATGACCAGATCCCAAGTTCGAATACAAGGCACCTCCGACTTTTCGTAATCATGTGCGTCATCATCATCATCATCCATCATCCACAGCCTGACTTCACCCACAGCTTGGTGTAGGCCTCCCTAAGTTCGCCCACTGCGTGGCCTTCCTAAGCTTGTGCCATCCACCACGGTCCCGTGCCACTCTCATCCAAGTACGCTTAACGACATGAATTATGACGTTGACACATCTTGTGCATATTAATAATTAATTATCACATAAAACGATGAAGTAAAACATCGTTATCAAGAAAACACCATTCAGACGTACCTACGACTTGGCAGTCCAATGGTCATATCACTAGGCTATCACTGCACAACGCTTGTTTCTTCCAATTGTATCAATTCTCGCGATCATATCTTCATGTCCATTAATTTATTCATCATGTGTTCTCATTACGTTGGATGTCTCTCCGCTTCCTACTTGTGCGCAGCGGCGTGTGTTGTTTAAAAGAATAAATTTTATCTCTGCTCAAATGTTTTTGATAAAGTTGAGGTGAGTGACCTTTAACTTTGATTTAATACGGTGCTGTTGTCTTTAGTTTCTTTATTGTTTTGAATTTCTATTCAGTGGAAACTGTAATAATTGGGAAAAACACGCTGAAGAAGTTTATCCTGTGATTTATTGAAAACAGTAGATACCCATGTTGAAATAAAACTGGGTATTTTTACGGATTCTGTCGCGTTATCTTGTAAATTGTAATGTTGTGATTCAATCAACATAGTGCGATGAAATCCACAAAAATAAGTTTTATTTAAATGTCTAATATTCGCGTGTTAACATGTGACCGAAATTTAATTTAACAGTTCCTCTAAATTTATTCATATTTAGATCCCGTAGAATTCCTGCGTAATGAAATTTGTAATACAAATCATAGGTACCTCTAAACTCCCTAGACATCAGTATGTTACCGATATTTATTAAATTTACACGGTTTGGAAAATGAAAACATTCCTTTTAATTTTTCAAGTGAAGTATTATCTAGCAACTGACCTAGATGGTAATTTCAATGGATTTTTTATTGTCTATGTGTAGTAAATCCGAAATGCCAGCCATCGTCGTGTATACCTAATAATCAAGTAGAAACTCATTTACAGCCGCGGAAGTGGTTTCTATAATGTCGACTCTGCAACTGTTTGCACGCGCTAATCAAAGGAAGCATATGCCTTTGTGGCATTCAGTACAAACTCTACCGTACTCCTTTGTAATTTGATTGAAAATTGATTGCCAATAGACCTCACAGCCGGTTTCGCTTCGGCCAGATTATGTAAATGGCATACACATTACACAGCTGTGTGCCGGCGTGCTTTACTCTGTAAAACTGTTTATCTTACTTCCAGCTGATTATGGGCTGTATCAATGAGAATATAGGGATCAAATTGGTATGCTGTTGTGTTAATGCGCAGCTGACGTTATCTGGTTGCATAAGAGCGAGGAGCTATTGTCTTTATCAGTTGTTTATTTGACGCAATTGCGCTCTGAACCCAAACAGATACGACGTGCTCGATCTCACGAAAAAAAAACCACGAAATGGGCAATTATGTCTAATACATATTCCAATTTCATGCATAATGAAAATGCATGAAATTGGAATATGTATGAATATATATAATATGCTGAGGAGACGCAGCTAAAAACTAGCGATATTAGAAGTAATCGCATCGGCATGCATGTTTCCTCTTGATACGCCACCTATAGGCCAGTTATAGTAAGTAAATTATATTGGGACGAGAATGGAATTGTGGGCATAAGTGTCCTCGTTAAAAGATTCAGGACCAATCTCAGAGCTATCATAACTTGGCGTTCATCAAGATTGAAGTTAAAATGGAAATCGTAATCCACGGCATAATTACCCGTTCAACGTCACAAGGAAACAGATCATAAACTTTTCTCTTTGTCTAACGTAGAATGGAACGCAATTCGATTGCAATGCTTACGTAGTATCAACGTTGCTATAGCAATTAACTTGTGATCTCGGTAAATGGTAAATTGTCATAACTGCGGCAAAGTGGGTAATACACGGCGTTTAGTACTTAGCATATTATGGGCTATAGGAGCATATAAAATACTGACAATAATTAAACATTTCTTATACGTTAACGAAACACTTCTTATACGTTTCAGTTGCCAATTTTATACCCTAACAAAATGTGTATGTGCAGATATATCTTTTTCTTCTTTGAGAGAGAGAGGTTCAGTACCAGTATTACACACTCTTCTCTTAAAATCTAGTGCAGATCTTCGCAAAGTTGCATTTATCGGGATGCACCGAATTTGCCAACGCCCAGTCTATTTTAAGACGTCTATAATTAGGAATACAGATGATTATCCCAAGCAACCTTGACGCGTATTTAGCTCTCAAGATCAATACACACTTACCTACCTGTTTACGCAAAAATGGCTGATACAGAATCGGCCATTTTTGCTTACTTGTTTTGAAGAGCAGATGTTTTAATTAATATTTGCCAAAATTGTTAGCTGAGAAAGCTCTACGTTTAGTCCACTCTCGGCCCCTCGACCCCTAAAAAAAGGGTTTGTTTATTTGTGTCCTCTCAACCCCTAAATATAGTTCATACTCGACCCCCAGGCGTTGAGACTGAATTTCCATACAAAGGGCATACCTCATCCACTCTCGACCCCTAGTTCGGTAAGTACCTAAAATTAATATTTTTGTACCGTAGAGTACAGAATAATTTAGCCACTTCTACTGTTGTCTGTTGGAGGCTGAGTAGCAATTTTATTTCACCTGCAGCTTTATTCCTATGTTTGCAAAGTCCTTAATTTATATTTTTATATGGTGGTAATTCTTCTATAACGTTTGTCTTGGATCCCTTTAGCACAACCATCATAGTATATAGATGATATAGGCTGTTTGAAGTTAAACATTTTAAATATTCCCTACTATCACTTGTTGTGTCAGTCATGTTTGGAAATAGAACTTGTGCATACTTCAATCACTTGATAACTACTACACTAAACGCAAATGGCAAAATAGTGCGGAATTTATTTAATAAGGGACAAACGAACATGCGGTGATCACAGCTCCTACGAACATCTGCAACGTCGCTGATGCGTTACCGACCATTTAGGTAGATGTAGTCTCTTCTTGAAGACCCCTGAAACTTGTAAAGTTTTACCATCACTTTCTTTTTCTATTTACAGTAGGTAACACTGTAAATAAAAGAAAAGTAAAGAAGTTTTTGTAGATATTTTGTGCCAGTGTTAAATTGTCTTTTAAACAATGCAATCACTGAAAAGAATGACTGTGAAAACGGAAGTCGTTTACAAACACTTTCAAACTGCATAAGTAAATAACGCGTGTGTTTTGTTTGCATATATTATTATGTATATTCTAACTACTAAATTAGGTATTTTCCATTCGTTTATGTAAAAATAGTGTTGTACTACTTAACACTGGCCAGGTTAGTGAGAGAGTTAGAATTCAATTGATCAATCAAATCATTTATTTCGGATATATTACATTATTCAAAATTATAAATCATCCATACGGGGGCTAATTAAATTTATATAGTACAATAATATAAATAATATTTTTATTATAACAATGTCTTTGACTGACCCACTACCCGATTTAAAATTACTTTAAGGTTTTCCTGTCCGTCAAAAGACTGTCACGTTTACAGCACACTGTTTCAGAAGACCTTTGCAATAGTTAAAGAGAGGTCTTGAAAGCGCAACGTACTTATACTTGATGAGTTTAAATCCATAGTTCGCCGGTATATGAGGTACTATGTATTAAGGTATGAGTGGCGACCCTTCTGCCATAAAATGGGCAAACTCTACTACTTCCAATTTTATGGAAAAACCCAATGGAATCCAACCTGTTAGTCATAATTACATGACAGAACAAACTGTAGATATCTAAAGGAAAATATGAATTATGAACTAGAATAGAGACAACCATGTTATCAGTTTGTAAATGTCTAGTCTTTGTCTGTGAACGATATGAAAAATAACTTCAAACAGTTCCATTGTAGATGTCTTCATCAGATGATGTCAAGATGACATTTTAGCATATTAAAGGATCCCTCCATTTTACGCAAAAATAAAGTAATGGGAAAAGGTGAGGGAAAATCAGATTTTTTATGTTTCTACTTTCGTGGCCCACTACTAAAGAAAGAAGTTCTCTAAGAGTCCTAAGACCATAACAAAATACTTAAAACAAATCAAGGGAAAAATAAAATAATTAAAAAATATTAGGCACACGAGAACATGACAGATTTTATATCGTTCGGAAATATGGGAGAAAAAAAATGCCCTATGATAATAGTTTGACATTTTGACATAAACTTCGGCTGCATTTTATTCAACAATTATTTTATATTTAGAGGCTTAATACCAAATTTCATTAATTTCCAATTAGAAATGACAGAGTTTCATACAAACTTTAAACCTCCATTTCACCCCTTTAGGGGATGAATTCGAAAAATCCTTTCTTAAATGACGCCTAGAGTATAAAAGCAATATCCTCACAAAATTTCAAAATTCTATCATTAGTGGTTTCGGCTGGGCGATGATATGTCAGTCGGGACATTGCCTTTTATATAATTATATAGATATATGGAACAGAATTTGTGTTAAATAACTACCGAGTGATTTATCCGGGTACGTATTCGGAGTTAGTGAAATGTGGCATAAGAGGAACTAAGGTCTCACTCGATGTGGGCGTGGTATCGGAGCCCATACGCCAAATAACTAATCTTAGCTTTTGGCAAGTGTTCACCGAGAGACACTAGACTGTACGACGCTCATCGAACAATCACAAAATATATCCCATACCTATCCATATTAAACATACGACTTTACTGGGGAGGTCTACATAAATAAGGCCTTTTTTGGTTCAACATCCTTTATAGTGTTCTGGTGGGCAATAAAAGTTCCCAAGTTTTCGGATTTTTCTCTCCCACATGAATTTCTGTTGCGCGACTAATTTTGTTGTCTTTAGCATTGTTGCGGCATGAGAAATTCGACGACAAAATTATATCGTGACGCATTTCAGGGGTGCTAAAATCTCTACTTTTGATGAATCGCAATATGATTCAGACACACGTTTACAAAAAATGCCATTTTAGCCCCCTACAGCAAAGTTGAAGTCAACATATCCATTTATATTTCTCCGGATAACCTTCCAATTAACGTATATTTATGCTAAAATTACGGATTCAAGATTGTTGCCAAGTTTCCATCCATTTCAAGTCCATTCAGTTACTAGTAATAATCTGATTTCCTTATGTGACCTTTTTACGATTAAGAATGAACCCTTAAGGATCCTAGTACCTATCCGTAAATCTACGAATTAACGCGTGTTTTGCTATACTGACTCTTGAAATGTCAAAAGAACGCCAATAGTTACTTTTTTACCCCCAAAAACTATTTTAATTAAGGAACACTGTTACCCGCTAAAACTAATATGTTCATCCAGTGTTTTATCTTAGTTAAGTATTAGAAGAGTCCTGCTCTAAGTGGACGTCCTTTTATACGCGCTGGCGACTTTCACGGGAGCAGTAGAAGACTGGGAGAAAATTTAGTATTCATGTACAGTCTCCAGCACATTAGGTCATACAAAACTGTCAAATTTCTCCAAATGATTTTAAAACTTAAAATATTGATAATTAAGTTGACGGCAGAGTGCAAAATAGATTTGAGAACCTGTGAGATGTTGCCTATCTAGCTAGCAAGCGGATAGCTATAAGGAAGCAAGTGTAAAAGCGTTTGAGTAGGTGTATTCTCGTACAAACGAGTTTTACCAGTATTAGGTGTAAGAAAAGTGAGAGCGGCACACATTTACTATACAATAATGAATACCTACATTTTTTATCAATCATCATTATTCATCATCACAAGTCACAACTCGGTCGCATATGAAAGTCATCGTCTATTGATAGCAAGTAATTATCATCAATTATCATCTACGTAATCGTTTATTCCTAACAACAAATGATAAAAATCGCACCGATTAGGATAGCGTTATGTTTTTGTTTTCTTTGTGTCGTTATTGTTATTATTTTGTGACGCTATTGACATGGGTGGATGAACTACCGATAAAGATAATAGGTTGACAACCCTATAGGGTTAGGGTTATCACAAGAGTGAAAGACATTATAATTATACATATATTATTATAATAGAATGTAACAGGCCGATCGATCGATCGATCTAAGTTCAGCGGCTTACTCGTATAAACGCAATGACGTACTCATTGTTTTTAATATCATTTTGTAAACGTAACAAATAAACAAACAGACAGAGTTATTTTCGCATTTATAATATTATTATTTTAACTTATTATTTTATTTTAACTGGAAAAACTAAAATTTTAACCGATAAAAAAATTACAGCATTAAATAAAGTTTTGAATACAATGGACACAACTTATAATGTAGGTTATCCATTAAAAAAAGTAGGTAAGTACATGTTATCGTAACTAGGCCAAAGTTTAGATCATTACGTTGTCCGATATGGTTGATAAACTGTCGTCCCGTCAAGGACGCTGTTATCAGTGCGCTTCAGTTCCCTGTTGACATAATTTTCTAATTCCTGCGTAATTTGCGACGTAATAATTTTATCACAGTGTTCGGGTCGTAAAGGGCATTCTGTTGGTCATATGCGAACTGATAACGGAATTTATCGGCGTTTTCTATCTTAGGGAGGTTTTATTTTTTTAGGAGCTCCCGTTATAACTGCGTTAATTTTTTTTTTTGATAATTCTTAATTAATTTAATATGGGTAGGGCCACGCTGTTCGCAGCATGAATGGGACTGCTTGACCAGGGAAGTACCACAATCTCGCAGAAGACCGACGTCCGAGTAGTAGCGTTTTGCTACTGCGCTTAGGTCGGTGAGCAAGAGGGCCAAAGGCCCAATTCCTCCCTCAATCCCCTTCCTTCTCCTTTTCTCCTTCCCCTCCCTTTCCCTAAATAGGGTCGGCAACGCATCTGCAACACTTTGGTTTTGAAGATGTCCATGGGCAGCGATGACTACTTACCATCAGGTAGCTCGCCTGCTCGTTATCCCAATAAAAAAACCACGTTGTATGGATGGGTGACCATTCTTAATACTTCCAAACCGCTCCGTGCCTCGGAGAGCACATAAAGCCGTCGGTCCCGGCTGTAATACAAACACTTATGACTATCGTTGATGGTATTTGTAGTGTTTGTACTTCTATATCTATTTAATAGATATAATAACACTGTCTCACAGACATAAGCAGTAGCCGACAGCTTGACTTAACAGCTGTCAGTTGGCATAATGGCAGTGTGACCATTGCCTGATAAAAACATGTCATGAGAGATTATGGGAGACATAGGAGAGGCTAGTGCTTGGTTTATTGGTGAGCCTGTGAAATAAATATACAAATAAGAACCCTACAGTTTTCAAGAGCCCAAAATTCCTGGCAAAACCTACGCGCCTTTACGTAACCCCGCCTTATAAGTCTATCCCTCGAATATCGATATTACCCAGAAATTGAGAAATGCGGAGGTGTGATGGCAGTGGCTTCATGTAAAATACTGATAGTCAGCCGCATCTGGTTAGCCTGGAAACCGACATAATTGGATCCTGATGATTGCTAGGATGATGATGGAGGTTTCATTTTTATGCCTGTGCCTTTGTGATATATTATGTCATCTTACTACACGATGCTACACAATAATGCTTTTATCTGAAGAATAGTCTTAATCCTCTGACACCTGTACCGGTGTCATGAGACCGAATCCTAGCGCCTACTGCTAATATGGACTTAAGAGGAGTGTCCCTCGCGAACGCAACAATGTTGCACAGTTGTCGCTGTCTCTATCCCTCGCGATGCGAACGCGTGCCCGAGAGGAGAAACAACAACATTTTCACGCGTATTTCGTATGTTCCGAATTTTGGAGATTACTCCTACAATATTGCTAATATGTAAAAAAAAAATCTTGTAAAAAAATATTCACTATATTATCTGGGTTTCCTTCGAATCAGAACTTTTCTGTATTGATACATTGTCGAGAAATACTAGCATAAAGTTGGGCCGTTTTTCAACGAAAATTGCCAATCTTTGAGCTCGTGTAACTTTTTAACCGTATATTGAAATGAAATTTTATATTACAGGAACACGTATATTAATGATAAGATTGTTACTGCAAAATTTCAATGACTTTCATTGTTTAAAATTCAAGCAAGGGCTAAACTGCGTTTGTATGGGGCGTGAAGCGGATACTATCCTCTTAAGGTGGTTAAATCTGGTAAACGGACTCTGCTGTGCTGTGCGCTGCGCCAACACATGAGATTCCGCTTGCGAACCAATCCGCGTAAGGCAACCTGTTTCAAAAAGATAAATAAAAAAACTGTATTGAAAGATTTCTTTGAATTTTCTTCAACAAAAATATCAATAACACACTTCGTGATAATGAGCAATCACATTTGCACAATTTAATGAAAAATTACAGTAATGTAAGTTAATTGTGCTTTCACAAACCTAATATTTGTTCAGCAAATAAAAACTACCAACTTTATTAGGTAGGTATATTTGTCAAGATATGTTTGTCAAACAGAAGAAAAAGGTTTACTTAGTAGCGAGTTAATTATAATAACAGTGTGTATTCAATTAAAGTTCTTACTTATAAGGAAGACTATTATAAACAAAAGATAGATTTAGTTTTTTTGTAACACTGGATAACATGTAGCAAACAGAAAGTTATTTTAAAATAGTACTTATTGTTCCTACACCCATAGTTCGCCGGTATGTTTAGGTCCCATGTAATAAGCGGCGAGCCTATTGTCATTCACCGGGCACATAGCCAAACCCTGAGCTGTTACTGAGAATTTCTATTAAAAAACCCAATAACACCTTGCTCGAACCCAAGACCTCTAGCGTGGTAGTCGCGCTTAGGACCACTAGACTAATGAGGCTCAATAAACACTGCAAATTATTTAATGTGACGGTGAAGTCAGTAAACACTCTGCACGCGAATTTCGATGTGAGCATAGCCTTTAAACCTATAGCAGAGACAACTAGTCATGACATTAGAACCTCCATAGATAGGTAATTATATCTGTCATTCTTCGTTCGCCGAAAAAACTGTAGCGAGAAGATATCGATAGATTTTTACCACCGCGGTTTAAAAAAGTGCAGTAATAGAAAATTCTGTATTTAGGCAAAGGAATTCTTTATTCATTATTCGGGACACAAAAGAGACTATATATTTTAAAAAATCTTCGCATTCACGACGCTCGTTCTCTTAAGTTCAAGGTAGCTTAAAATGTGAGAATGAATTCTATTAAAATTCAGTTTTAATTTTAAAAGTACATAAAAACTCGATTAAAGTCTAGACAAAATGAATAAGCAATCTAACTGCAACAGCGAGTTCTTTTTAATTATATTTACTTTTAGAAAAAAGTAAAGATAAATGTCATTGCCCTCATAGACTAACAATTTTTTTTTATTTAAACATTCCCAAAGAAAATAGTAAGAAAGGAATAATACCTATTAAAATCAAATGTATCTAACACTAATCAGCTGATTAACTAGGGACGGAATGTCGCAACATAAAGTGTTAATTTCCCAAGCGTCGCCATTATAAGAACAATATGCATTGTAGAATAAACGCTACTTGGGGCGTTGCAGCAACAGCCGAGGGAACAATACGACACTGACCCGGGTTGCGACACGACAAAACAATCGTCAATACAATGTACAATTAATTGTGGAAGTCGCACAGTGTAAAACTGGCGTGCTGTTTTAAATTTGAACTAAAAGTGATTTTTTTTAAGTTTTTTTTTAGTTACAACAATATTTTGAATTATCTAAAAGAAGTCCATATTTGTGAGTCAAACTTATTTACGCAGGTTGCGTTTTTGACTGAACGTATTATCTTAATTTTTTAGACCAAGCTGATTCTAATAATTATTTGTAGTATACGATTTGTGATATCGTAAGAAAAATCAGTCATCACATACTTACCTATTTGTATATTATAAAAGTTATAGAGATCATTTGTGAAAAAATAACGAAACAGCTAGCAATAATTTGGACAAAATCAAACACACGACTAAAACGCCTACGTGGAACAATAACAAGGCTATCCAAACAGGCTATCGATTCAATCGGACTCTATTTCCATAGTATTTGTAAGCTCGGTGTTCAAATAGCCGAACACAAACAAAACAGGGACCCTAGAACAGGGATGGCGGAAATTTATTAATCTGCGTGGCAACAAAAAAAAATGCAATGACACACGACCAACGTGATTTGGTATAATATTTTCTCGACGATTTCTGCGACACTGCGAGAGATTTAAATTAATCTCAAATGTAGTAGATGAAAATAACTATTATCAAATTTTATAGTATTAAAAAATAAGATAATAAGTTAGAACATGAGTATTCATACTGTCTGTTGTAACTTGTTGTCTTCCACTTGCGAAAATGCTCTCCCGAATCTTGTGTCAAAATCCCAACCTGTGACAGAGCTGTCAATGTCATCTCCATCTCTTTTCTGTCCTACATCTTACTTTGTTATTACATAATTACTTCTATTGAATCGTTTAAATTTGTTTTACGAAGTTTTAAATTCATTTTACCTTCCTTATTTTATCATGGATCCTATAGCGAAGAACTGGCTAGAAACTCATAGTTCAGATTCATCCTTTGTCTGAGTATAAAGCTGAAGCACTTTTCCACCTTCAATTTTGGTATTGGCTCTCTTTTTAGTGGAAGACAGTTCATGTCTAAAATTAAAAAAGAATGTCTAAAGCTTAAAGCGTTTACTTTTTGCCGTAAGATCGCCACCCCTGCTCTAGGATATCGCAACAACGCACGTGTGCACGAATTTCGAAACTGTTTCTGCAGCAATGATTGTAGAATGGCGTACAGAAGGTGAATTATTGCCTTTTACCAAACAAATAAAGGACTAAAGTAGATTTATTGCGTCTAGCAACATTATGTTGTAGTCACTATGTTGCACAACTGTAATTGTTATTATGTTTCTAACGCCATGTGGTATTAAATTGAGTAGAAATTAAATCTATTCACCACTGTTCATACACCGCTATTGAAACCAATAGTAAAAACTGGCACTAATCAAGTTAAAATAAGTAGAACCTTCTGAAAATTTGATAGTCCAAAAATGCTAGTTCATTTGTATTTAGGTATAATACCACTCGTCTAAGAATGTTTGGAGCTAACTTGGGGTTAATTCCTAATTTATTCAGCCTTAATTCTCAACAAAAAGCACCTCTATTAATTTAGATTAATGAACCTGAGATGACTTTTGCAAGATTTTTCAAATAATTTACTATGATAATTATACTTACCTAAATTATACCCAATGTTTGTTAATGATAATAAAAACTTTTAGAGTTTTATTTTAAAGTAATCTATCATTATTATCCGCAGCCCAAATTCCAAGATTTAACCTATTCGATTTTTTGCCATCTTATTCATCTATATGATCACGGCTCGAGATATTAAATAAATCTGATACAGATATGATCTTGACATAAGATTCTTATGTAATGTCAAAATGTTTAACATATGTTTTATATCGTCAATCAATATCGGTATGTATACCATTTAATGGTATACCAATGTATACCATTTGGCGGTGGGTGTCCCTCTGAAAATCATTGGCCGTGATACTTCTTTATTTATATAAAAACATAAACAACTCTCCTCGTAGCTTTAAAACTTTGTTCAAAACTGGTAACGAGATGCAATTTTGCAACAAATTGTAGACAAAGTTTCATATTCAAGCAACATACCATCACGCCTGCTTTCCCCAAAGGGTTAGGCAGAGGTGTGCTAATTATTGCATACCCACAGTTCGCCGGTATGTTTTGTTTCATATTCAGTTTAACAGTAATAACAGTAGTTAGAATTAGAGTGACGAAACAAATGGGATAGAATGTAAGAGGCGAATGAACATTATTAAATGAGGTGAACATAAATTGTGAGGTCAGTGCTGGCACTTGAGTTACGAGCTTTATTGTAACGTTGTTCAACGAGTTGGTGTTAAGAACCTTAGTAATTGATATGAAAATGAAAATGATTTCTTTGTTTTATTAGTGAAGGATATAAGTTCTGATCGGACGGGGTATATATACCTTGCTTAACAGAATATATATCCATTGTTGGTTTTAGGGAGGTTTCACAGGTTTGCACAAGTTCGCCACATCATCAACCCATTTACTGTCCTACGGCTAGACACGGGTGTCATTTCGGAGTAAGAGGGATGAGGCTATATTCAATGGACTAAAGCCTAACCTCTATCAAGTCGCTAGCCTAATATCTACCCCAATACAGCTAATGAATATGTTGTATACTAGATTAGATTGCACCATTTGTTTTATAAAACTTGGTCTTTTGAGTCGTAACATCGACAAGGATACAGATTAAACTATTGATTTTTAATGCTATGCATACTGACAGAAGTAGTTGACGTTTTTTTTTGATCCCATCACTAGACTAACAAAGATGTTCACTGTTCCCACTAAATTCATGATCACTTAGATCCTAGACTAACTATGACTGTATCAGATCGTGACTAGCTCCGATCGTATCTAACTCGTGTTACACCATGCAAAATGAATAAACACCTGCATGACTCGATATACGAACAAAATCTATTAAAACACTATTTGTGGTACAGTGGCAAATTGATTCGTGATGTCTAGGTAATTCTTGTAATCCTTTTGTGTTCTGATCAGAAATCTTGATTGGAAAACATCTTTGGGAATGATTACTTTGGCCCCTTACATATTGGTTTTGATTTCTTGCAGATACAATATACATTATACCTTAACACTGCTCAAGGTTGCCATTTTATACTGGCAAAAAAATTGATTACGTAATTATGTTTTACTGATGCACTAAAAAACTGTTTCCTTCTGAATGTTGCCAGTTAAAATTATACTTTTCTTGATAAATCCATCGATCTATTCTTGATGCATCTTCTTCTTTTTCTATACCTATTAAAAATTATTGCTGTTCGTTAGTCTCGTTAATTTCAAATAGGGCTTGACCGATTCATAATTTAAGCAAAATTATAATAATAAGTTTTGTTCGCTCAATTACAAGGGTGGTGTAGAGTCACAATTGGATCCGATAGGTGGAGCTGCGATCCAGTTCGGGTAGAACAACGTCTGTTGGGTTCACTAGTTCAGTAATATTGATCTATTATCTCTATGAGTTCCTATTATTCATTCTTGAAAGCTATAAAGTATATCGAGTTGAAGAGAAGTAGCAAGAGATTTGATTGAATTTACTACTTTATGTAACCATAATATCTATCAATAAAAACCTTTATCACTTTTCAATTTCTTTAAATCTGATGGAAACTCTTCAGTTTCACAGTTTTATGGCGTCGCCGCGTCGTAAAGGTCTCTGACTATGACTAGTTATTTTATAATTCAATCTGTTTCTTTCAGACTAGTCGTATTATTTTCAGTACCTAATAGCTTTATTCACGACCCATTTATAATTCACAAAGAATAATATTTGAGAAGACTAAAGTGCATCCATTAACATGGCTTTTATTGTTCTATAAATAATTACGTCAATTTTTAATCTACATGACATATTTTTATACCCAAATAGATTTTTCACATCTTTAGCATCATATTATTTAATTTTATTTTTGACTAGATCTGATTCATAATACAGGACTAAAAATAAGTAATTCAACATTTTCAACTTTCGGATTTACGAAACATTCCAAACTCGTGCAACACAGACTTCCTCTGATGCACACGAACTTTCCAAATTCCAAAATAAGGAAACAGCTGTGTGGTTAAAAAGGCTAATTATTATATTTCACATTAGAATTTTTTTTAGTATTTGCTACGAGTTCTCAATATGAATTAACTCTAAAAGGACCACAAGCAGTGGTCTTTTTAGCCGCTCTGATTCAAACAAATATCCTGGGGAAAGTTTTAAGTTACTTTAAATTTTATCACATACGATATAATAGGTTTGCTATTATTGTCGGCAGAGATTGTACAACGATGGGTCTGACTTCGCTAAAGCCAACCAAGGACCAAATTTGAGTGTGAATTTGAAAGTAGCCTATGTTCTGTTGTGTTAGAGGTGCTACATCGGTTAGGGTAGGTACATACAACTTTTTTTCCTGACCGTTCCCAATATGGAGTGCCTATGACTTAAAAATCAAGTAAAAAATTCTGGAATCTTCGATTTGGGAAGCGAATGAATTATTTGCAACCCTGTTTGCGGCCCGTGGTAGGTACATTCATAAATGTAGGTCAACTGGATTTATTCCAAAATACCAGCTATGTGGGACTTAACGGCTAATCCGTTACATTGAAACGAACTGTAGTCATTAGTGGAATGAGCCTTCATGTTTTGGGCTTCTATAAATTTAGACTTTTGACGTAAACAAAATAATGGGATTAACTTTCAATGTTTGTTTTTATAATCGTCGCACATTACGTTGATCTCCCATTTATTACTAATCCTCGTTATTCATAACGTTCAAAGGTAGTTCTTTTTCAAAATCATGGCTTTTCTTATCAAAGAAGCAATCAACATTGAATTTATCATCCCCACGACGAATCTTAGAAATTATTATAATAGCGTGGACCGATAAAAGGATAATAAATTATGATGATCATGTGTTATGTATGAGTAACACATGTAGGTAGGATACGTCACAACGAATATGGGGCCAATGTTGTAGCCAACAAGAAACAAAGATGCCATATATTGGCTACAATTGCCAATTATAAATTAACATTTCCAATAAATTAACATTTCCAAAATTTTGTATAAATAAAATATCATTATCATAGACAACAGGACCAGGCCTATACCACTCATAAATTCGTGTGACTATACTTTTGGCCATAACATTACTAATTGTTCATTTTGGCGGGATAAATCGCATCCTATTCGGGCGGAGCTGCGGGAAACTCTAGTCTTTTTAAAAAACGAGAAAAGGTCCTCCTCCAAAATAGCCGGTTGTATTCATCATCATCATCATCATAATATCACCCAAATGAAGTCCACTGCTGAACGAAGGCCTCCCCCATAGACTTCCACAACGACCGGTTATATATGTCGCCTGCATCCATCGGATCCCAGCGACCTTTACCAGGTCGTCTGTCCACCTTGTTGGAGGTCGTCTGACACTGCGTTTACCATTCAATATATAAAAGTTTACTAATCGTATTCAATCGTATGTTTATTCAAAATATACTTTTTATTATTGAACCAGTTGTGACTACAATGATTACCAAGAGATATAAAAGACGCGTAAATGAAAGGCTTACTAGTAATAACTACGCATTCTACATTACAATGTTATTGCCGACAATATAAACATTATTTTGAAATGAAAACAATACGTTTCATTTCGACAAGGAAAATATTTTGATTAAACCGTTGCCTTATCTCTGATATAGCTAAAGTACAACGCAAAATGTTTTGTTACTTTGTTATTTTGATACCACCTTTTTTTTCTACGAGGTAATTTAAGAAAATATCGTTTATAGTATGTACTTCATTAGTCAATGTGATAATTAGGAAGCTAGAATTTGAAAATTGTGTATCAATAGCGCTCACGCATAGCAAATGTTAAAACATACTTGTGGAAACGATTCTGTAAAAAAATAATATCTCAGAACAATATTGGAAATCTCCAAAAACCAAAGATTAAGAATTTGACTCTTGATTGAATAAAAGAGCATAGATACGCAGAAAGGATTCGAAATTTGAAATGATATTTAAACTGCTACATCTGCCCAACAGTGTTGGTTATAGACTACGTTATAGCAAAACGACGAAAATTATTATTACAAAAAAAAATTCGCCCCTTCAATAGGTATAAAAAGTAAACTAGGTACACACGACCTAACCTAATTACTTACGACCCGACACAATGACATTGTTATAAAAAAAATGATGTTACTCTACACCTTTGTCTTTTGTCTATACGAACGTATATTTTTTAATTAGGTAGGTAGTTTATTAAAGTGTGCTCATTGAGTATGTATACCATAGTGCCTTTAGATTATGAACTATTATGTACAAAACTGTGAGTAATATTTACTAAGTACGTGTACGCACGGCTACACATCAAGCTATACAAATCCAGTTTACGCTGGCCTCTTATTGTTTGGGAAGCCTATACAATGCGAGATCAGCTTAAACTGGATTTGTATAGGTTGACCTTAATAAAAGGTACCTATCTGTTATTTTTACGTTACTTCTTACTTTTTAAAATTAGTTAGTTTTTCGATTTCTGGTGTAGACATAATAAACATCAAATTCGAACTAAGCGTGGCGCCCACCTGGTGCCCGCGAGATAAACTATGCCCCAATTATGTTTTTGCTATTCATGATTTAAAGAGGCTTATCTATCAGGAGCGTGGACTGATGACGCGAAAATTTTATCCTATAGGTAATGTGATAATTCATATTATCATAGAAACTCACTATAATATGATATTATCATAATTAAAAAGTGAACTGGTAATTGGAAAGGCTGCGGCAAGGATAGTTAATCCGCTTATCGCCTAACAATAATGGGAAGAAGCCAGTTGGCCTACTCTATTATATTCTAAAATATCAACAGTTATAATTTTCTCATACTACAATTATATTTCTATAATAACTTCCTTTTGTTTTCTTAGTCTGGGAAGTAGCACAAACGGTACTGTTTGACACGGATAGCATTAGCAGTTATTTATGAACATATTAACGTTACACGCCGCCGAACACCATTAACTTAGACATTTCTTCGTTCAAACTCGACAATGTTCACATTTTAAGTACCTACTCATGTATTCCGTTACATACACAATTTAATGTTAATTTTATACACGTATTGAATCTATACATTTAGGCGTACTTTACCTATGGGCATTATTTTATTATTATTGGGAGGAATCTTAAGTTCCTCATAAAAACCTTAAGCTTAATTAAATTTAATTATCTTTTCAAAGACAACATTGTATGGCTTTGCTTTTGAGGGAGGTAATTTTCATATAATTATATTCGTAAGACTAAAGCTAAAGGCTACACCTACATTGAACCCTCAATATAATTAATTAAAATATTTTTTTCGGCGTAAAATGTACAAAAGTTCAAGGTAAATAATGAAACATACATACACTCACGCCTTTTTCCCATAGGGGTAGGCAGAAACTACAGAACGCCATTTGCTACGATTCTTGCATACTTCATTTGCTTCGTCCACATTCATACATCTTGTCATACACATGCGCCGGTTGCGGGTACTACGCACCTGACCTTTCTGACGGATCTCACCAATAAGGTCGTGGTAAATAATTATATACGTAAATAAATAGTACTCTAAGTATCAAGCTAGATATAATAAAGGGTAACATCGTAAGTAGAGTGGGTATTTATTCTGGAAAATAAAAAAAAAATGGAAAAATGTGAGATCGCGAAAATACATTTTTATTTATGTAAGTGAATAGGTTCGAAGGTAATAAAACCACGGAAATGGTGATACGTATTAGCTGCGGCACCTGCGTCCTGTTCAAATTTTATCGAAATCGGTTGAGCGGTTTTAAAAAAATCTACGAAAATCGATAAATTGTTTACATTGATGATATTATCATTTACTCTGACACATCGCTGTCTTATTGGAGCAGTGCGTAAAGTTGGCTTACAAATACACTAAAATTTTCATAAAAATAAACAAATTTTTCCACAAAATATTAAAAATAAAAATAACTTTTAACAAAAAAATAAAACCGCCTTCAAAAAATAATAAAATAATCTGGGAAGTCGGTGGCGAAAACAAAAGAACCACTCAAATTGAAGTCACCGACTGTCCAAAATGTTTTAGACATAAACACACAGAAATCCTACTTTTTATAGAAAATACAAATTGGCAGAGGACGCGTTTTGACCATTTTAATTTGGTCAGATTTTGGGCTACAAAAAATGTAATAGATACATCAAGGTGAACAAATAAGATATAAATACAGAGAAACTTGCCCAAGAACGACAGACCGACAACGTATTTTCCGTAATAAAAAAAATGTAGGTACCTTAGTCGTACGTACTCAGTATAGCGAGACAATACCAACTTTTATATACGCGAGCATTCTTGGTCAAGTTTATCGTGAATGATGAGATCCGAGTTTATTATCCGATCAACAATGCGTATCTGAGTCCACAGTACCGTGCATACCACTCATACCAGCCATTCCTGAGAATGACTGGATGTCTTAACACATCCAGTCATTTCACATTTCACCGGACAGCTCTAAATTGAAACTAAGATACGAAAATTTATTTGGATCAAAGACAATGATCTCAAATAAATCCTAATAAATGTTGACGGTCAGAAGTTACAGAAGCGGCCTATATATATAGATTACATAAATATATTTTTGGAATAATGCTGTTTTCTTGTATGTAGGTTTTGATTAAATTGGAATGTATTAAGCGATCGTTGGCAACACTGATTGCGACGTCAAATCAAATGTCAGCATGATTTTCTCTGGAAACGTGAGAAGAAAACCTTTATTTTTAGATTACCTACGTATTAATTTTTCTGTGATCAAAACAGATACATCTAATACAAATCATCTTAGATTATCTTACTTGAATAATACTGACACTAAATATCGCAAGGTTAAGAATTTGGTTAAATGATTACTAGAGCATAACTGGAACAATATTCTAAGATGGCAATATTTTAAAGTAGCCGCATCTTTCTCACGTTAGTTTTAATATCAATTTTTAGATGCATATTGTTCCAAATAGTCATAAGTACCTTTTTTTTAAAGCTATCGAGCAATGTGAGTCACGCATTACCTCCTAGTATTCTTGTAAACCCGTTGTAAATGCTTGTATTACGGGTGGGTTCACGTCAGTAGTGCAATGGGTGGGTTTCGAACCGGCAACCACATGATCGCAAATCTGACACTCTAGCCATTAGGCTACCGCCGGTTCTCATTCCATTTAAAATGATAAGACAGTGACATTTAGTCATTTAAACCTTGATTATACAAATAAATAGATCTGAAGTGTTCTTAAATCCAATAGGCACTCACATTTAAGTGCGTCCGTGAATAGATCAACGTTTTTACACAATTCGATGTCTCCTACGTATATAATCGTATAGTGTTTATGCAAACTTTTCAGGACAGAGCTTTAAAGATGTTTTCTTGCATTGTATCGTTGAATTTAAACCTTTTGTTTTAAAATTAACACTATGCATAGATAATAAAGGAATCTTCAATATGAAGTAGGAATAAAATACGAATTATTTTTAGTTTTTTATAGCATAGCATTATTGTTGCATACGATTATTTACGTAGCAGCCATCGAATTCATTCCAGGCGTCGATTGTAGTATCGCCTTCTAAAAACCTAACCACAAAAAATACTTGTTGATAGGCGTCGTAATGTGCCATGGGCAAGCTAGGTTCTTCACCTGCTGGTCAACGCTCGACCGGCGACTACACCGCGACGGCCTTGTCGCTCTGATGCTCTAAACCTGCAGGTGATTCTGGTACCTACTTAAAAAAACGTTCAAAATATAATTCCAATCGTAAATGAGAACATTTGTGGTTCAATTTTGGTTATTTATTAAATTGATCACGTTCTACACATTGATTTGTAATGTATAAGACTAGCTTTTTGATCCATTGAGACTAGATTGTAATTATATTTTAGACGTTTAATACCAGAATAACCCTTCTGATCTGACCTCAACCTCTCTGTATTCCATACCTACTAATATTATGTATATGTATAGGTACATCTCCCTCTCTCGTACTGTACCGTGCTGTGCCCATCAGGGTCCATAATTGATCCTTAGTTTTAGGCTTGCCATCTGTTTTAATTTGTATGTACATTATGGAATGCAATAAAGTCTTGAATTAAATTGAATTATGTATAATAAAGAGGAAAATTTACAGGAAAGATAAACATTTAAATTGCTGAAGCGATTTTAAATATTATTTTACCATAAGGAAGCTAAACAATTCCAGATTAACATAATATGCTATTTATTATCCCGCGGGATAACTAGGATTACATGCGGGTGTAGCCGCGGATCTAGTCAGTAATAATTATTTGTATTCCTAAAGCACGTAAGGACGTTTCGCTATCCGAGCACGTAATTGCTTTTTACAATAATAAATAATTAATTATACGAACGTTTACCTTGTAGACAGTTGAACGATCGACGAATTAAAATAAGATTAAGAGAATTAGACGCAATGGCAACTTCCTCATTGCTCTACTGGTCGCATGCGCAGTTGCTGAGCAAAAGGTTCTATTCACAGGTAGAGCAGTGTCATTGGGTTTTTCTATGAAATTCCCAGTACCAACTTTGATTTGACAGTATAGTTTGGATTTGTGTCCGGTTAACAGCAGTAGGTTCGGTCCATATGGGACCTTAAAACATACCAACTGTGGGAATAGGTACATCAGCACACCTCTCCTTACTCTTTGGATACGAGCGTGACGGTGTATAATGTTAGAGGGAGTGCTCTACAAACATCTGATTTTTAATTCCCTATAGTTAGCATTAGCATAACAAATTTGCATTTCATTAAACATCACAGCTTGTATGTATGTAAACGCAATTACAAATATGGAATTTCTCTTTGAAAGCTCTGGCATCTCGCCAATGTTGCTGTTTTTATATTAAGTCAAGCAGACTAATATATTTTTGTTTTGCAGCCATTTTTAGCATCGCATTAAAGTTTAATTTTACGTCTACGTCGCAAACTAATTTGGAATGATATCCACAAATTAAATTGTTGAAACAAATATTTCTACAAAGTACAGGTACTTGCCCGTTGCTTGTAAAAAAACGTGTCATGCTACAGGAGAGAATCCTAGCGTTTTTACTCACCAAATAATCTTTGAACTGAAAGTACCTTGTCTAGACACACTACCCTGCAGATGTAGGTATGTGTGCTGAGTTAGGACAGGTTAACTTAAAGCTGCTATGACCCTTTCTTCAAAAGGCCTGTTCAGATAATTCCCTACATTGTCGCATATCAGATAATACAACTACGATCTGAACTTTAAAAGGGACCATGATATTCTAAGTTGGTTTCGGCGTTTCTTCTCAGAGTTCGTCGAAGGAAATGCTGGCGCCATCTAGATTACAGTTTGTTCGAAATAAGTAAGCCGATCGGAAGTTCCGAACTACCGCGGTGATAAAATCGTGTAATTAAGTGTTTTAATACATAAATATCGAAATTAGTAAACAAAATAATTAGAAATGTGAAACATATACGACTCTAATTATCTTTATACCGACTCTTTCTATTAAAATTTACCACTTCTAAACCACTTGCAGACAACTTCCGATCGGCTTACTTATTTCGAACAAACTGTAGTTCTTATTACAGAAATAAATAATCATTAATTATAACAGTTTGTCTCCGTTGTTCGCAGAGGGTGGCGGGACCGAAGTGTGGGCGCGCGGCGCGGTGCGAGAGCGCGCGCGGCAGGTGACCGACGGTGTTCCCGGCTGATGTGGGCGGCGAGCGCTTGCTGCTCGCGCCAGGCAGGTCCGTCTCAACACTTCGCCACTATCATATCGTCATGGTGGAAGGGACATCGACGCACAAACGCTTACCATGAATTCAGTTCATGATTCTGGACCCCCTTGCGTTGATATTTTTCGTCGGTTATTAAACAAAATCTGCTTTTTCCTACAAAATTTCGTCAAAATTTATGGAACAGCTAGTTTCATGTTCTGAATTCTCAGTAAGCGGTTGTGCGTCGAAGTCTCTTCCACCCTGTATACCTAAGCAGTAATAAGCACCAACACCTAGACTATCCTAGAATGGTGCTCAAACTGTAGTAGCACTTATCCTAAGAGTTATAATTTCCAAGAGCCGAGATGGGTCAGTGAGTGCGATGACGAAACTATTAGATAAATGTTTTATAAGGATTCTAACACGCTTTCGATACAAAGATTCGATCTATGGCCCGGAAATCCCGGATTTGAAATCGCTCAGTTACCGGTAACAATAAATACACATACTCATAGCTTGTAAAATATTAATGTTAATGAGGAACATGGTATTGCAAATTCGATCAATACAGATGAGCTATGGGACCATATTTCCATAGAGCTACATTTTCTCAGCTTCCGAGTCTTCACCGACCTGTCTCGTCTTAACTTATTCATGTATAAATACGCTTGAAAGATAAGTGTATGTCATACTTACATCTTTGATTTAAAGGGGATTCAACCCCAGTCTAGAATACAGGGCCCTCGATTATGCAACACTATTTGGCTCTGGTGTTGATCACATTTCGGTGCGAGATCAAAATGTATATACTTCGATCTTTTCTAAGTGACGCTATGCCATAGTCAAATAAATATATCAATGATGAACTAATAGAATTAATTAATAGAATGTCTTAAATTGATGACGAGGATTTATTTCATGTTACAAAATTGCATAAAAGTACGCAATTACCTATGTTATCCTACCATACTACATATAATGTCATAACTTTACTGCAACAGATAATAAAGTTATGAGTATCACTTGTACAAATGATGTTACAATCCATCAGGCTAGTTGGGCAAGAAATATCATTATAAAAAAGCATTATACCTACGTTAAAAGCTCTCATTCTGAGAGGAGATCCATGAACAGACGTGGGTCAGTAATAGAAACAGCTTTTATTTTTTCGATATTGCAGAGTTGGTTCAAATGTGAAAGTTATTTAGAATTAGGAGTACCACCCTCAAAAAGGTTAAGCAATAAAAATCCAGAAAACTCCGTACAAAGTTGTTTAGTCAACATTTTGTCGTTGTTAACAATTTGCGTATTAATAGACGTAAGACGTATGTGGTGACTGATGGCATAGCTCACGTAATATTGACCTAACGGCAGAGCTATAATTACAACGGTTAGAACATAGCCAAATAGTGTGAAGCTAATTAAACGTCAATGTAAAACTGTCCCATGAGTGCTGTTACTGTTCGCCCCACGTGCACTATACCTCAATGGCCGCTATTGGGATTACAATTTTCGAAATCAACATGTTTTGTATCGTTTACATCACACCTAGCTCGCTCTACCGTCGCCAACTGACTAGCATAGAGTTACTTTTGAAAATCATTTCAATTGATGATGATGATTTCATACGAACTGAATGCCTTATAAGGCCTTTCTTTAGATGCTAACGCTACATTTAATTGATTTAATTTTGAGCGAACGTAATGTTGAAATAAATTGTCATTGTATTTTGCTATTACATACAAATTTTATCGGTCATAGTAAGTTTATTTCAAAAGTACCTATGCCAGATAAATCTTCAAAATCAATGTTTGTGCAGCGGTTAGCTCCAGCGGTAGCGTTTAAAGTGTGAGTAACATTAACCATGGTTTATAATATAACCTTAGTATCGTAGTCTGTGGTTTATGTTGTGTTGACCGTTGTGGTCACTGTTCTAACTTGACCTTAACATCTTACGGCAAGGTAAGAACTGTGGCAATCGTATGATGGTAACAGTGAAAGTTCACTCACACTTTTTATATTACCCAAGTAACATGATCATAAAATTCATCTTTAATGAATCGTCCAATTATTAAAGCTCTTTGTGAATCAGCTCCTAGATCCAAGTAGTAAATAATCATGATGTAAGTTAAGCCATTTGTGTAATAAATTGCATTTTCTTTTGGTGCTGTTGGTCATATTTTTGGATGGATTCCAAGTCTTAAATGGTGACGAAAATCACACTTCTGCGCATTGCCTTTGCGACATTCACCTTTTGGTAATAATCAATGACCTCTTACCTACATCTTGGTTGGAGTCCCTTATCTTATTGTTGTAACTTACCCAATACACCACTTACGATATATTCGTCACAAAACATCTTTGTTTACCAAGCCTCTTCTCTGTTGTTTTCCGTGATACGATCTTTTTTTATTAAGAGATCATAAACTTTATCTATTCCTGTGAAAAACTGTTTTGTCTCATTCATTTTATGGCTCAATGACCCCTGAATTCTCATGATATCCTTGAACACTAGATTAACTTATGTATTTATGAACACAATAAAGATTTGGAGCCAAGATTGAAATCCGGACTTCGGACTTCAGGACGAATATTCTGTCCTGAGGAGTTCCTCCTTTTACAAGTCCACAATATCTAGAACATACCCATATAGCCTTGGAATATGCTTAGTAGATAATCAGAACCTTAGGAACAGTACGGGAAGAATAAATGAGTTCCCAGAGAGGCCTCTTTTAAGCCCTCAGTTAGCCCCTCTCAATAAAGTAGGTAGGTATACATTATAAGCTGAATCACAAAGAGTCAGTAACAATCTCCATGACGGCCATAATAGTGCACTTAGGGCGCCCGCCAGCCGAGTTCGCAGCTGACGGCGGTGTGTGTTGGTAGCTAGCAGGCACTCATGCGTGACGGGGTGACTAACCGAGCCGGGGTGGCAGGCGAGGGCGGCGGCAGCGCCACGGCCGCGCGCACCCCCGTCAAGACCTTCCAGGCGTACCTGCCGCCGGCGCACCGCACCTACAGCTGTATACACTGCCGCGCGCACTTGGCCAGCCATGACGAGCTTATATCTAAGGTATACACACTTTTATCTTCTTTACAGTCTTCTCTTTTTTTTCAAGTCAGATAGATACATTTCCAGTATAAGCTTAGTAGGTTTTGCGGCTGACTTCAGATGTCACATTGGGATTCATTTTAGCCCCCCAGTTTCCGGCTATCCTCTAATGTAACGCTTATTAATATGTAATAAAATTTCTCCTAAAACTAGCAAAAATCGATGGCTATTTTCTTTTTTTAAGTTAGGACTTTATTTTTTCATCTCGTTTAAAACATTTCCTCCTCCCAAAGCCATCCTCATTAATAAAGCCATTGAACGTACTGACTCCTCACTGAGCTTAAAAGCCGATTAGGGTTACATTTATTATACACCTGACCACGTTCTATTATTTCATTATATCTTCACTTGACATCTTCTTTTTCTCTATTCAATCTTGCTTCATCTTCTTATATCTTTTGCCCATATTATATTCATTCGTGACCTATTTTCTAATTAACGCATTCACAGTATTCTATTACAGCCACCCTCAAAAATGGGTCGCGAACATTATTAATAGTAATAACAGCATCACCAATTATAATATTAACTTTTATTAACCACTTAATGGCCTAGCCACTGAAACTTTTATTAATTGGGTCACCACACCATGCCCCCACATTTCAGCCATCCTCTTTTCTATGGTATACTTTTAATTAACCTTTAAAAAAAAAAACTATGTAGCACGGCTGGGCAAAGGTCTTCTTGTTTTGTAACTATTACAGATTATTTAAATTGCAACCTCCTCCATGAAACTCATTTTATATCTTAAAAGCTCTTTTTTAATTTCAACTAATTGTTGCTTTTACAACCCGCGTTTAAAATCAATGTCTGACATAGGTTCTGTTCATTCATATTAGAAAGACTTTTCGCCTTTTAAAATTTCCACGAATTTATTAAATTTCTTCTGAACCTGCAACCAAAGTTTGCTTAAAATTAACAAAATGTGTTTCTGTTTTCCAGTCGTTTCAAGGCAGCCAGGGGCGCGCGTACCTCTTCAATTCAGTGTGAGTTTAATAATATTAATGTCACTTTATATATTGTATAGTCATGAATATTTCATGCGAGCGAACTGCAGGATTTCAACACAACGTGAGCACTTACCATATCCCATGGCGTTTAAAGCTAGTTTCGTAAACAAATAAGCTGTTATCGAGATTATATTCGCAATTGACGGTTATATTGCTAAATGATTGAAATTTGATGCGCGTCCTTCGTTCGCCGTGCAATAGAATGCATTGCTGCAACCTCAGCTATTTTTCCGTTGAAATATTCAATACGGTGTCACCTTCGCCGTTATTGCTATACCGCCTTTTTCTTTTCCTGACAACGTGAATATTAACGTGTGATCCGTAAATGTCACGGTCAACTGAGTTCGAATATACGTCTTTCACAAATATTTACCTTAAAATCCTTGAGACCGCAAAGAGTGCCTGCAAATAACTGTCTTACGTTTGTCCGAAAATTTTAGGCTTTTAGAATACACTTGGTATTACTAAAGTAAATTTGGTGCTACCAAATATTTATCCATTACAAAACAAAGGCGTGAACACACAGTGAAAAAATAAAAGCATAAATGGCGCCAATATTTATTTTAGAAATGCACAGATTCAAAAGAAGAAAAGACACTGGCATTGTATTGCCAATAACAAAATCATCAATTTCTTCTAACCACTTTTTGAATTGCAGGTGGAATTGTACATTTTACCATTATGTGCCTTATAATATTTTTATTATTTCCAGTGTAAATGTGGGGTGTGGTCCGGCGGAAGAGCGTGTGCTTCTGACAGGGCTGCACGCGGTCGCTGACATCTACTGCGAGTGTTGCAAGACGATGCTCGGATGGAAATATGTTAGTGTCAACCTTTCTTTTATTAATCTATGCCTCTGATAAGTAATTAATTTATGTTGGTTGTACGTTGGCCTTCGCATCAGGTTACCTACCACAAAATGACAAATTTAAAAAAAGTTATCTTTTTAGCGACATTAGAGTCCCAGCCAGGTTTTAATGGTTTTTAGGTAGCGAAATAAGAGATTTATAACTTTTAATCGAATATATTTTGCGAAGTTTTGTTACCTACAACCTAGTCAAGATTTAACAAAAGCCATAAGTATTTTATTTAAAATAAAGCTTACTATCAATGCGGGTCGCATATTACTAGTATTCTTGTTAACCCCTCGTGCTAAGCAAACTGCTTGTGTTACGAGTGGGTTCATGTCGGTAGTGCAATGGGTGGGTTACGAACCGGCAACCACATTATCGCAAGTCCGACACTCTAGCCATTAGGCTACCGCCGTTTTAAAATGATTTTTAACCGCCCAACAGTTTCCACTGAAAGTCTTGAACTGGTTACTCGATAGTAAACACGAATAAAAAAATCGATCTTTAGAACTCGACCCTGACGTCCTTTCGTGAACATATAAAAATACTTATGTGTAATTATTGTAATATTGAAGTAGGTATTTTTATTTCATGAAAGTATTTTTTTATTACTTAGGTCAGACTATACCTACTTACTATAATTAAACGACTAATGTAAATATACTGCTAACAGTACCTACTGACTTATTAATTGAAATTGCCCTTTGGTTCTAATAACATCTTAATTTATGACATTTTACTCATTAGTCTAGTGGTCCTCTAAGCGCGACTGATACGCTAAGTTCCTGGCTTTGATTCACAGGTTGAGTAGGTACTTTGCTCGATTATTATAATCACTACATCATTAGAAAACAAAGTCAAAAACTACTACACCGATTTTCATGCTGTTTTCACCAATTGATAGCGTGGTTCTCGAGGAAAGTTTACATATTGTATAATTCATATATTATAGTAGGTACATAAAAGCCGAAACCACGCGGGCGAAGCCGAGAGCGAAAAGCTGGTAATCGATATAAATCAGTGGCATCTAGTAGTAATTATTACTAGATGCTACTGATTTTTCTATGAAATGCTTAGGAACAGCTCTAGCGACTAAATATGTCGATGAACTATGAGGGTCCATTGGTACAACTCTGCCTTTCCCTTTCCAATACAGGCGTCATGATATAAGTGTAATTAACTTGATGATTAAAATCCGATAACTCACACACTGGTGCGCTATTGTCACCTCTTCCCCTGTACTCTTATTGCATTCAATTTAAATCTATTGAAGTCAAGCACGTGCCCTATCAGTGACATTCAAATCTAGTATTAAATGCAGCACAACGTTAAAACTTATTTATCGTGTGCCCTCTTTACAATACGACCCTTTTCTTTCCAGGAGCACGCGTTCGAGTCGAGTCAGAAATACAAAGAGGGCAAGTTCATAATAGAACTGGCTCACATGGTGAAGGAGAACGGGTGGGACTAGGCGCGCGGTCCCCCAGGCCGCGCGCCGGACTACCGAGTGTTTCAGGCCGGACTTTAGGCCTCAGTGACTACAGTGCTGTTGTGATACGATTGGTGGTCAAGCGATGGAAGCCCACAAACCGGCGCAACTACAAAAAACACTTTCCGAAGCGTCAATTACTCACGAACATCTGATATGCACCACGAGTGTTCCTTTACGGCCGTAAGGCCTCGATAGGCCAGCAACGATGAACTCCCGCCGCGAGCTAGAGCCTTCGTGATGACGTGTCAGGCGAGTTGGACGGTAAAGCTCGCCTTAGTCCATGGGACAATCGGGAACAGTCAACCTTCTACGCCAAAGCCTACTTAAATACCGATACCAATTAAATATAAAGCTCTTTGGCGTGGAGGTGTCAATCTTTAAAGCTTATATAGCTGTACAGATTCAGCGACGTCGCGTAAATCGGTTAGGTTCGATTAGCATACTATTTTTATCATAACTAATTAATTATTATTGGGAGATTGAAGCTGACCGATTTACACAGCGCGTTTCGACTGTCCGTGTGTAGAACACAGTGAGGATATCGCCTTTATGTGCTCTTTTACTTTTAATCGGCTTCAGCGCTTTGGCACCGCCAGTCAACGTAATGTTATATTGTTATAAATGTAAGTAATCGATCTCAACCGCCTCACGTAAGGGGCTATGGGCTTAGAATTTATTATTAATTTTAAAAAGGATTTCATTCGCGTCGCGCCGTGGCTCCGCGCGGAGCCGCGGTCGTTAGTACATCGTAAGTTGTCTTAGTTTTTATATTATGTAGCTACGTATGTACTGTATTGAGAGAACACTAATACTTTCTCTTGTCCCTTTTAACCTGTGATAAGTATGTTAGTAATAGAATTTTGAATTTCTTGAACGTATTCTTTCAAGAAGTTGCTCAGATAATGTCAGTTGTATGTTCCTAATGATTTCAGCTGTACAATTTGCTTTTTATTTTGTTTTATTTTATTTTTTGTGAGGAAACTAGTCGAAACTTGGATGTGTTGTGGAAGGATCATTTCCATTTTATTTTACTTTGCGCCTGATTTAGTGATTTTTAGTTATTAGTTGTGACTATTTTTCGACTATTCCTCGTATATCTTTGGATAATTAACACTATTTTGTTTTTCTAAATTTATTATTTTTCGTTGGGATTATTCGTTGGTTGGAAACGAATTCTGAGCTCATTTTTATATGGACCACTGCGGTGAGTAAACCATCGGATGGTTTTATTATTCATTTATTGTTTCCATTTAATATTATAACTTAGATACCCACATGTACCCGTATATTTTATCTTAATCACATGGTACTTCGTTTATAATTGTATAAACTTATCATTGTAAGAAATTGCATGAGCTTCGATAATATGATTACTTCTATGTCAATCGATCGTTATACTCTTAAGCTCTGATTAATTTCCCGATATCGATATATTTATAATCGACTAACTTGACGTCCGACTTCAATAGTGATGTAATTGGAGTACTTTTTGTATTTGTATTGTATGACTTTGCCGTCGCATCAGCGTGGAAGCTCACTAGGCGACTGCAGTTATTCGGTACCGCCTAATGTTAAGTTCAACTATTCAGCCTAAAATATTATTCATACCTAATTTATCTCCAATGCTAGCGTTCTCAACCAATTTTAGGCCTTAAAGTTTTTAAATAAATATTGTGTGTATATATGTAATATATAGTCATTGTGTACTATATGAACTTAGTGAGCTTTCAAACTAACAATTGAATATCAAGAGCGTTGATAACTGCCACTAGTATATACAATTTTATTGTAATATACATAAATATAATACAAACTGAACCGTAAGTGAACGTGAACGCTCGTTTCATCAACATTTGACATAGTATGTTGTTTCTGGACACATTTAACGTGAAACGTACAACGGGTTCAATATATATATAAAATTAATAAATATATTTACATTATACTAACAAACGATTACGACTTAATATGTATTGTGTACAAATAAACACGGATTATATTCGAAAATTTTAATAAAAAAGGGCAATATTTTCACAAAATTTGTCCAGAACTATCTTAACATTTAGGCTTCTATTTGAGAATGGCCCTCATGCAGTGATTTCTGTTGACGTTAACATTTAAAGTTGACATTACTTAAATATAATATGGCAATAACCGCTGCTGTAACAAGATAGCCAATCAGGATACCAAGAACAAGAAAATAATTTATATAGATTTATTTGAAGAGACTTTTAATAACTCCAATTACAATAAAACAAAGTGCTTAAAAGTAAAAAAAAGGGATAACCCCTCCTTGATTCGCCGTAGACGTCAATGGAACGATACTCAATTGTGATCACCGCTTGAACGCCGCTCAAATAGGCCTTGGGGTCCTCTAACACAGTCAACATTGTTGATAAAGTTCAATTATCAACATTGCCCGGCCCTGCAGAGGTCGTAGAGGACTCTGCCCTTAAAAAATCTGCCTAGATGTGCATTCTGATAAAACATTTGATAGCGACGTCATTAAAATGTGAATGCTGCAACTTTTAACTACTCGCACGCTTTACAAGACGTGCAACTTATGAAAATTGCATGCAAACATGTAGAGATCTTTTTACTCACGAATTGGTGTTTGATTAAGTTTCGATTTTAATCTCCTTCACAGAAGGTTGGAAGTTATCAACCGGCAAGGCTGCCCAGGCTATTTCAGGCGCTTATTTTTATATTTTTTGCAAATGAATTCACGATTTCATAAATTTAAAGTCATCAGATAGAGATACGTTACGAAGTTGCAATGTATTAAAAATATTATTTTCCATTATTTTGATCTAAGTGCCGTTTCGAAACTATTAAAAAAAACATAACTCTGGAAAATATCATTAATGTGCTCGCAGTCAAATGTATTGTCAATGTGTAATTCGGACAACATTTTTAACAACCACTTATTTTAACAATAAAATATATAACTTAGATGGCTAAATTAGATTTCGGATTTGGTTCTAGAATGTAAGGCCATTCTATTATCATTTTTTATGTAAATTAAAAGACGTATTTGTTTAGGTAGTAATGTTTGGAGCAGAGCAACGCGGCAAATCTTCAAAGCCATTTCTTTGTGGGCCAATTATTTACAATATTGTATCTTATCGTAGGGGCCATGTATTATTTTTTGTAATTGTAGTCTTCTTTTCTAGTATTTAGGGTTGCCATGTTACATCAAGCCTTGTGAGGAAGGGCAGAGCTAAGTAGGCTAACAGATACGTCTTTTCAAAAACATATTCAACGTAAAAATAAGGTCAAACGATAAATGCATTACAAGTTCACAATATTGTCTGTTTAATGTAATCGTGTTAACTGTTATCATAGGGTTAATGTTAAGATTTTGATGCACAATGTTCAATGAAAATGTTTAAGAGGCTGAATGATAGTGGATAGTCAAAAAACCCCATTTGTATAAAGACATACTGGACAGTGCGGTGTTTGTGAAAGATTGATTTATGGAAACTGACATATTTATACTTTTTGATTTGTGACTTTAAAATGAAATGCCCCATGTAGGTTCTATGTAACTGAAAACTTGAATAGGTACTAGAACTGCTTACACAGACAGTATTGTACAGGAAATAAGGCACATTTTGCCATGCAACACGCATAGACTCGTGTAGTTATCCAGGGCTGTCCGAGCTATGATGGTTTGTTTATTCTTATATTGTTAGGATTCATTTCGCCTGTATACGAATTTATCTGATGTGAGAAACTCGCTAGAAATTTAATGTAAAAAATATTCTTGTTTGTTTCTTTCGTTTCTTGATACATTTTTTTTTATTTGATTATTATCAACAATGTATTGAAATGGTCAAGATATTTGGAAAGCTATAGAGAGCACTTCTAAAACACTGGATATAATGTTTCGCCTTTTCAAACTGCCACAATAACTAATGTGAAATATGGAAATATTATGAACAGTATTTTAGAATTGATAAAGATATAGCGTTTTTGTGGGTATCACTCGCATATCGATAGATGAAAGCGAAATTGTAACAAAAATATGCTTTAAGTCGCCGCTTTATCTATCGATATAGAGACGTGTTTAGTTTTTTACAAAGTGATGTACCTAGGTAATATTTTCATTATGAACATTATGCAACATGATAATTCGAAACTTATCGAAATTGTCACAGTAGTATAGATTAACACTCTTAGACCCACAATGTATTCTTTGACGCAATTCGACATTACACCGAAGAAAAAAATATTATGACAAAAATATATCTTGAAGATAGTGAGGGAAAATTAACAAATGAAGCTAGATTTCTGTGAGGCATAATTAAAAGTATTTTTCTACTTGATCGTTTAGGAATGCTATTAGATATTTTTGGACCATTGTTAAGATAAAACTTTGATCAGTATTTGTGGAGTGAAGATAAAAGAGTTGATGTTAGTTTTTGTGGTTGTTGGTCGAAGTGATTGTTGTTGTCGAGATTAGAAAAAAAGAACGCTTTCCTAGCTCTAAACAATGCACCCATACACTTACCGTATAGTCTTTGGGCCTTCTAAAATTGTTACTATGATTTATTTCTGGATTTCTTGACATTTCTAGTTTATCAATCCCGTTGATTCATCTATCTTAAATGTGAAGCGTGTGATTGATATTAATTATTTTGCCTTCGTCCGTCTTTTTATTGCACCGAAAAAACGACGCAAGACTTGGCACTTTTTACTTTGTTTTATTTTATTGAGTACATGTTTTAGAAGCTCAAAAACAAAGGTCTTGGAGTGTTAACTGATGACCAAGAATGATCAGCGTATTATAAAATGGTGCATTTCATTAAGTATGTGTACATTTCGCATATTTTTAAGGTATCCCGAGTAGTCGTTTACCAAGAAACCGCTTAATATTTTTGTATTTTCCTAGTATGTAATGATGCATTATAAAAAAATCGTGGTGTCTTCTAACGATTGTGTACGCATTATGCTATAGATGAGTAAACATATTTGGTTGAAATAATAAGTGCGTAATAAAACACATTTTCGTATTAAAAATACTTTGGCATTTTTATTTTTATGTAACAAACAATAAATTATATGCTGTTCCTACTAACAAATCAAGTTAACAAAATAATCCACATACGTCTATGGAAAACCTTAGCCTGTTCCGTAAACAACAAATAAAAAAAAACGTCTATGGAAAAAATAAAAAATAACGTCTTAAACAACATTAGTCGACGATGTATTTCATTATTATTCGAGTTCAGATAAACTCGATTTTATTAGAGTTCAGATAAACTCGATAATGCTGTTGACAAAATAAATTAAAATTTGTTTATGACGTTATTGCTCATTTTCGTCCAAATATAAATAATCCAAAAACAGTGTATTATTCTAGAATAATATTCTTTTTTTTATAATAGATCGCACCTGAGAATCTCTGGTCATATTTTAATTAAACAGTTAAACATTTATAGGTACTAGTTTCGACGGTGTGCACTACGTTTAAAATATCAACCAGCATAAACAATCTCCCCTTATTAAAGATGGTCTAAGAAAAAAATCTTGCAATGACTTTAATAAGTGATGGCTAATTCCATTTGCACTGTGTTCATCATTATATTAAATTATATTTATATTATTGTATTATATTAATCCAAATAAAAGAACAGAATCATCAATATATTACATCCCTAAATATGTGGATTAGAGACATCACATACCATCAACCTCAATAAACATTAAAATTCTTAAAAAAATCATATTGAAAATCAACAAATTATAAATCGAAATTATTTAATGCACATTTTTACACTTTTACTTCTTTACTAATAATCGTTTTTTTCTAGGGATATTGGTAAAATGCCAGAAACTTCTTAGTATTAACTTCGTTTCATGATTAAACAAAGTTTGCTCCGTAACATTATTACAGTTTAGTAAAACCATTTTTAGTTAATTTAGATAATTTGAACTAGTTATGATCCCGATTGCTTCCTTTCCCTTTCATTGCTGCGCCCGACAGCACAAATTTATTTTAAAATTGACCATCACGTGAACTAGGAGGTATCTGAATCTGATATTTTTGAAATAACCCAGTATTCTACTGTCTCATGTTCCCGAAATAAATAGAAAAGAAAAAGGGTTCATTGGTATAAAGCTTAAGACAACCCTAACTGGAGATCAACTGACTTAGTGTTATTATATCTAGTATTATAAATATTTCAGTCGACATCTGCAAAAATAATTACTAACGGCCTAACACTATTTGTATAGTCTAAACCCAAAGTAATATGGGTCATATTAATCAAGCAGAGACAAGCTAAATTTGAGGGAGATCTCTTGTATCTAGCACATCTACCATCATTCAATAAAAGTGCTAAGTGTAATCAAGTGGATAAAACTATCCTAGTATTTTGTTTTTTTATGTGATCAATACTGCATTGTATCTGACCTCATTTTAAATCAAATTAGACATTTTAGACTGGTGCCTCTTTTGGATCATTTCTAAATTCAAAATCTATGAATCTCCTGCCATTTTTTTATGAGATGCAACGTTAACACCGCTCTGCGTGCTTATGGTTTGAGCATAATATGCCTTTCAAATTTTTGCACCAAGTTATTAACAAGTTGCAGCCCATATAACGTTTGTATCACAAAAACTTAAAAACACATAGGAAATTGTTTTTATCCAAGTTATTGCAACATCTATCATCAATCGAGAAATCATCACCGATATTAAATGAGTTAATGAAACCTGTACTATACCTGGGCTCCTTTGGGGACTCTAGTCATAGATTTCATAACCGTCGTTCCACCATTACTGTCTAATGGTTCCACTACCAATACTAGATTATTCTGTACAGTTTTAACGTTATTCATTTGTACTACTTCACCATTCTGAATGTATACTGACCGCGCTTCTGGGTCATCCTGTATCACATACTGCATAAACTCATCCATGGACATATCTTGTGATGTATCTTGATCGTTGTAATCTTCTGCATAAGCATCTTCGAATTCTTGGTCACTTAGTTTAGGTTCAGACTTGATATGGAAGGGTTTTTCAGTCACAGGCTCCATTTTGACCATACTAGTAAAGTTAAATAGGTCCTCCTCTTCGTTTTTTAAAACGATCTTGGATTGTTTTATCTCTAGATCTGTCATTGTCGGCAGTATTTTGAAGATCATCTAAAATTATGTTTTTTTGTTTTAGTAATAGTGTTTGGATTTCATTTTATGAATTTGTTTAGGTAACAATGTCAACATAAATAAACCTTATAAGTAACAAAATGAGATATATATTCTCATTTTGGCATCAATAAAAGACATACACAACATTTACAATACTAAAAGTAATAAAATTGGATTTAACGTTAAAAGTAATCCATAGGTCCTCATTTATTTACTTAAATACGCTAAGGATCAAAGTAGAAAGGGGGATAAAGGCGTAAAACGAAAAGTTGCTACAAAATAAATTATATATTTTCTCACCTTGCGAGTTAAAATCGACAAGCCATGCGCCCTCTTCATGTGTGCTTTTAATAAAGACATTCGCGGGTATCTGGAAAAATAAAAGAACATATTCCAAAACCTTGCGTTATTAGTATTACAAAGTATTATAAAAAAAAAACTAATATTGAAATATATAATCCAAGGTCAGTAGTCAGAAGACTTTTCGAAGTCATGTGCGTATTAATAACTAATTATCAGGCGCTTAAACGGTGAAGAAAAATATCGTAAGGAAACTGATGAGATGACTAAGGAAGCTAGAGTGGTGGACTACCCTTATCCCTCTAGTTCTGAGAGGAGACCTATGCCCAGCAGTGGGACAATGTGATGGTGATGATGACTAATTTGAATAGCTGCACTCACCTCTTAGGACATATTTGACAGGCACACGGCGGCGGTAAGTTCCTATGTATTTTGTTGACGTGAAGAACTAGCGCAGACTTCTGAGCGAAGCGACGGTTGCATTCACTACACCCGTGTTTACGTATTGCTGTCAATAAATTGAAGAGTCTATTATAATTCTGTTATCGTTACAATTAATCGGATCCAAACAATAGTTATTATTTGAATGATTTTAGTATTTATGGTAATGAAAACACAGATTTAGAGATGGCAACACCATAATTTTTTAGTTGAGTTTTGAGTTGGATTGTGATTTTGAAATGTTGTGGGTAGATCCTCCTTGTCTTGTCAGTTAATTGACGTCCGATTGTCAAAGTGAATTTTTATAAAGCCGTGATACCATTCGGCTGGGCAGTCTGTTACGAGACGCCCTAGTGATAAGTTGTGCAAACAGTGGTATTTATACGACAAATATTCTGTATCAATTGCAGAAGGCGAACAGTGATTCTGACAAGGCGCGGTGTAAATCGTTTTTGGGCGGAAAAGTCTACAAAATTATAAGTTTTAAAGATTATTATGTATTTTATATAAAAGTGAAAGTACGTTAACACTTCTACATTCTAAGAAAAACTCACAGAATATCGACGTGAAGTAGCAGTATGTTGCTGTTGTGTTTCGTACGGTGAGTGTGAAACGCCGAATGCCAATTCCTCCCTGAGTGCCTTTCCTGCTCCTTTTCTCCGTCCCCTTCCTACTCCTAATCTCCGTCACCCTCCGTAATATGCTCGGTAACACATCTGCAACTCCTTTGGCATTGCAGATGTCCATTGGCGGCGATGACTACTTACCATCAGATACCTCGCCTGTTCGTTTGCCGAGTGTATATCTCAAAGTTGCCGTCATTTAAATATGAAAAGAAATACCATCCCTAAGGGATAACAATTGATTTTTATTTACTCAATTTTTTAAAAGTTTCTAACCCTTCAGAGCACAGCTCTTGTCCGTGTAGCAAACGCCACTGTTCCCTCTTTTCTATCTACTGTTTGACCTCTTGTTGCAACTCGACTCGGGACTTTTCTCATAGGAAGACCCAAAGATATCTAAATTATAACTCAAAGGACTGACATAGTGATCTATCAACGCACAGCCCAAACCACTGGACGGATCGGGCTGACATTTGGCATGAAGGTAGATGTTATGAAGTAGGCATCCGCTAAGAAAGGATTTTGATTAATTTTCATCAACTTACTTCATAACTTTCATCCCCTATTTTATCCCCTTGGGGGTAGGCCCCAAGGGGATAAAATAGGGGATGAAAGTTTGTATGAGGAAACACGCGGGCGAAGCCGTGGGCGGAAAGCTGGTAACAATATAATTACAGGTAACAGGACTTCACACTTACGATTATGGGTATCCATATGCGTAACTAATGCAGCTTTGACCTTGAATGAACGATTACAATGGTCGCAGATGAATTGGATGTCTGTATGCTTTTTGCTGTGGCGCTGAAAGGTAACATTTTAAAAATACATCTTGCATCTCCGCTACAATAACAAGGCGACATAGGCGAAATAGAACATAACATACCATCACGCCTGTATTCCCCGAAGGGTTAGGCAGAGGTGTACTTAATGTACACCCACAGTTCGCCGGTATGTTTAGGTCCCATGTAATAGGGGGCGAGCCTATTGTAATAGGGGGCGAGCCTATTGGGCGAAATAGAATAAGAATAATAATCTAATCTGCCTCATTACTCTAGTGGTCCTAAGCGCGCGAGGTTCTGGGTTCGATTCCCAGGTTGAGCAGTGTTATTGGGTTGCCCAGTTAATGCCAAACAGTGCCAGTGCGGGTTGGTAGATGTCACAGGACATGCCGGTCCCTCACGGTGTTTTCCTTCACCGGTTTGGGAGCAGTGGTGATGAAATAATTTACACAAAGTATAGCGCCTGTGTGAAATCGACGGCTAACTACGACTGAGGCTCTAGAAAGACGGACCACATTTCAACTGCAATCCAGTGGTTAGCAGTTCTATTGCAGTCGTGTCAACTGCATTCAAACTGCATCCGAACTGCAATTTGCAGTTGAAATGCGGTCCGTCTGTCTAGAGCCTTACAAATCGTGGGCTAACACCTCTCGAAAATTACTAGGTACAAATCAAGATTATGCTGCCTGCATCCAACGACTTCCAGCTAACTTTACCAGGTCGTCCGTCCATCTTGGAAGTCTATGGGGAGGCCTTCGTTCAGCAGTGGACTTCATTTGGCTGATATGATGATGATGATGATGAATCAAGATTTACTAACTAATAATGCGGAGTGTGACGTGTATGCGCAGGGGCACGCATGGCAGCGGTACGGTCGCACGCCGCGGTGAAGGTTCTCATGCGACTCTAGGTTGTTCTTCGATACAAATACCGCCGAGCACAGACTGCATGGAAACCTTTAATACGAGATACTTATTATTCATCTTCCATTAATTTTACAACATATTCATTTACATACATATTTATTACATTTTTGTTGTGGTAGGGCCACGCTGTTCGCAGCATGAATGGGCCGGCTTGACCGGGGAAGTACCACACTCTCGCAGAAGACCGACGTCTGAGTAGTAGCGTTTCGTTACTGCGCTTCGTTCGGTGAGCGAGAGGGACGGAGGCCCAATTCCTCCCCCAATCCCCTTCCTTCTCCTTCCCCTTCCTTTCCCTAAATAGGCTCGGCAACATATCTGCAACTCCTTTGGTTTTGCAGATGTCCATGGGCGGCGATGACTACTTACCATCAGGTAGCTCGCCTGCTCGTTTGCCGAGTTATACAATGAAAAAAAAAAAAAAAAAAACATTTTTAAATATTTTTACAAATAATATAAAAACATTTAAAAATATAAAAAATAGTCATCCACCGGTATCGGGAACAGGGTCCAAGCTACCGGTGGTCAGGGCCCCAAAGAGAGGAACCTCCTAACAATACGCGCCGTATCTAGGAGTACCGCTCTCTGTATCACGCCCTTTACCCAGCTGCCTAACGAGAGCCTCCTGAGGTGCCGGTCGAGGCTCTTCGCTATAAGTCCATTGACCGTAACGACTATCGGCACAATGATGGCAGAGTCCACATCCCACATGGCGACCACCTCGTGAGCTAAGTCGAGATATTTTAATTGTTTCTCTTTCTCAGCCCTCACACCATACTTACTTATTATTATTGTATGGAGTTGTCAGCATAACTAGTACACACGGCTGCACATCAAGCTATACGAATCCAATTTAGACTGACCTCCCATTGTATAGGCTATCCGTACAATTCAAGGCTAGCCTATACTGGTTTTGTATAGCTTGATGTGTATACACTACAGCTCGCTCTATGGTCGATATATTGTTTTCGTGCAACTGTGATTATTATTGTGCAACTGTACAGCTTTATGTAACTATTGTCTGGACTTTAAAAGAGACCATGATTATCTGAGTTTGTTTCGACATTTCTTCTCAGAGGTCGTCAGAAAGGAAATATCGGCGCCATCTAATTAACAAAAAATTAAAAAAAAAAATGACTTGTAAAAGTGTCTTTAAAAGATCTATTTACAGAAATAAATATAATTTATCATTTACGGGTTCTCGTATGGACGCCGGCTTTATATATTTATGTATTTACAGTATAACCTGAACTGTCATTGTATCTATAGCTGGAATGTAGCCATGTGTACAAGTTTTATCTTCATAACGAGCAAACAGCGTCATCTGGTGATCATCATAAACTCATTACATTGTCCCACTGCTGGGCACGGGTCTCCTCTCAGTACAAGACCACGCTAGCCTACTGCGGGTCTGCCAGACTTCACACGCCATCAAGAAAATCTCTTAGGCATGCAGGTTCCCTCACGATGTTTTCCTTCACCGTTTAAGCGCGTGATAATTATTTATTGCATTATATAAACATATAATATTAAATACCAATGATTACATAACCCTGGTAGGGCGTAGCAAATAACAAGGTTACATTATAAACTGAATCGGTTAATTAATTATTAATACGCACATGACTTCGAAAAGTCAGAGGTGCGTGCCTTGGATTCGAACTCGAGACCTTTGACATGGCAGTCCAATGGTCATATCACTAGGCTATCACTGAACTTCTGGTGATACTTATAATATAATAGTTCACATGAGTTAAATAAGGGCCTAGCAAAAATTAATATGAAGTCTATATTGTAAGGTTTTCTATGAAGTTTCTTGCTAATTGCCCCATAAGTTCTTTTCAGAATATGCACGTATTTTTTGGAAAAACAATATTTAGCCTTCATTTTAAATACGAATCAACTCACCCAAATCCGATATCCAGTATGCTCGTGGAACCTAACCCGATTAGACGACTCAAGAGAGCTGATGTGCTGATTTATTAAAGGCGAGAAGGAACAGTGGTTATGCCTCGCTTAACCGTGCCATAACCTGCAACTCACCTGATTATAGTCTAGACGACTGATCGCAGGTTTAATAAGGGAAAAAAAATACCGAGTATTATGCTTACTTAACACGTTGTTTGGAGGTTGGTTTGTGGTAAGGCCGGCCTCGTCCCTTCCGGCCCAGGAACATCGCGCGTGCCTTCAGAACCACATCCGCATCCGGCGCGATGCAGCGCTTCTCGTGCTTATACAAATTAGTGGTGCTGAAATAAAGTGTTGGACTGACATTTGCTTTTCACAAATTTCACATCATCTTCAGTAAGTAAAATGAAACAAATGGCCTTATTCCAACATGTCTTATGACACTTTAAGTTGGATTGTTTCTGCTTAGGCGCCAAATTTTTTTTTTCTTGTAGTAGTAGGGCCTTGGCAGTAAGAATTGATTTTGCTTAAAAATCGTTCTATATCGTAGAAGATGACGATTTTTAAGCAAGTGTTAGTATTTAGTTGTGAATACACTATAGATGTCGCAATTCCTAATAAGTAGAATGTGTTATAGGCGAACAATGACTTGACTTACTCTCTCTCTCTCTTGGTCTACTTGCTCCTCATAGTAAATTAAATTTATTATCTTAGACATACATACATACACTCACGCCTTTTTCCCACAGGGGTAGGCAGAAACTATGGACTGCCACTTGCTACGAATCTTGCATATCTCTTTCGCTTTTTCCACATTCATACATCTTTTCATACACATTTCATATTATCATATTATCTGAGAAAGTCAAGAATATACTATTGTAAATGCATCCTAATTAATGTGAACTGCTCATGAAATTGGGTTGCTGAGATTTGATGTCAATTTCTTTGTGTAGAATATTGTGGTAGGGCCCCGCTGTTCGCAGCATGAATGGGCCGGCTTGACCGGGGAAGTACCACACTCTCGCAGAAGACCGACGTCCGAGTAGTAGCGTTTCGTTACTGCGCTTCGTTCGGTGAGCGAGAGGGCCGGAGGCCCAATTCCTCCCCCAATCCCCTTCCTTCTCCTTTTCTCCTTCCCCTCCCTTTCCCTTAATAGGCTCGGCAACGCATCTGCAACTCCTTTGGTTTTGCAGATGTCCATGGGCGGCGATGACTACTTACTATCAGGTAGCTCGCCTGCTCGTTTGCCGAGTATTCCCATAAAAAAAAAGAATACTAAAAAACATCAACATCATAGTTAGGGAAAGGCTAGGAGGATGAATGATTTGTATGATAGTTATACTTACGCTCTAAAATCAACACCGCATGCATAGCACACTAAATATCGCTGTCCATGCCTTTCCTGGTAATGGCGGCTAGCGGCTGGTATCGTTTCCGATAGAAACTCACAAAATACACACCTGCCAAAGACCAAGAAAACACAATTATACAATTGGCACATGGTTAAATCACATGTGAGATGAAAAGTAACCAAGTTCTATTATAATTTCCATAAATAGATTTTTTCACGGTGTAGTCACGAATTTTTTTCTTTTTTGTCTTTATGGGGCTTAACAGGTTAAAGAAACTTATGTGTTATGATTTAAATATTGGCTTACTCCTTAAGTTGATGCAAGTGGCATCAATAAATATTAAGATAAACATATACAAGGTGTCCCATAAATCAACGTCAAGCCGGAAATGGGCAATAGGGCAAGGTGTGACAGTTATTAGAGAAGATCGCCGCCCGTCTTATTACGCGATCATTTTTAAAGAGATGTAGAGTTTGCATTGCCCTTGAAGGCAACGAGTTCGAACATTTGTTGTAAAACCTTGTAAATCTGATTAAATAAAAATCGTAACTAAAGAAATCCAACAACTAAATTTTATTTCAAATGAACCTTTATCTAACAATTTTTTTTTTCCGCACTTAGGATGTTGCAATTAGTTAAGTGTCATACTATTTTGGAACCCAACTATCTTTTAAAGTTACTTGCTAAAATAGTGTAGTTCATTTTTTTTACAGTACAGTCGGTTAAAGTTTGGTGATTTAATATTTTGAATTTGATGTTGGACAAAAATGTATCATTTTAATTACATTAAAATGATACATTTTTGTATCATTTTAATGTAATCTTCTGTATCATTTTGAATAAAATGATACAATAAAATTGTATCATTTTATTCAAAACTGAGGCAGTTATGTTTTAACTTTTAACTTCTGTAATTTACAGAAGGGTTATTCATGGTTACATCACCGAAAAAAAAACTGTCGAAAAGTTAATATTTGTAGTCGCAGGACTTCAAAGATCATCACAGGGTGTCAGTTATTAAGATTTATTTTGAATAATTTTAATTTATACAGTTCAAGACCTAGATGATAATGTGATGTAAAAGATTTTACATATTTTTCTAATAGCTGTCACACCTTGCCCTATTGCCCATTTCCAGCTTGACATTGATTTATCAGACACCTTGTATATGACATTGTTAATATTGATTTGATATGAAAATGGTGCTGATTATTAATAAATTCAAGTCCCATATTACAGACATAATTAAAAATCTATTGTTTCGGTCTCATTTCAGTGTGGTATGAGCATTGCTGAATTAAAAATGAAACTCACTCAAAAAAAATTCCATTCATAATGTAGTAATCCTGGGGTGGTGGTGGAGGCTTTACTTGTTTCATGATCTCCTCCAAAGTATATATCAAAAGGTCCTCATCAGCCTTCAGTTCATCAAACTGACGCCGCAGTTCCTCTACAAATGACTTTTGCTGTGAGGGCTTTAGCATTGTGAACCGACGTATTTTAGGACCTCGATATGAATCTTTGTCATCTATCTGTAACCATTCCTCATCTTGAGGAATATAGCCTTCGTCAGGCACATACTCATCATCATCTATGTTTGGTTCTACTTTAATGGCTACCTGGAAAGTAAATAAATACTATACTATTTCTTTTTAATATTTACATATGTACCACCTACAAATAAAGTGTACCACACACAATCCCAACAGGGTAAGTATATTAAATGTATATCTACAGTTCGCTGGGTATACTTACATCCAAAATAATAGGGGGTGAACTGATTACCATTCACCGGGATCAATAATTCTTTGCTCGACCTGGGATTCGAACCCAAGACCTCTAGCGTAACAGCTGCGCTTAGGACCACTGGACTCATTAGTCTGGAGTTTACATGTTCTATCGTAGCACAGGTGAAAAATAGTCAAACGCAAGTCTATTCAAGATAAAGTAATTAAAAGTTAATATTAATTTGGACCTCCATCCTATCATCTTCAAGATAATCGCATTGGTAAGCATCGTCATTAGCGGCCTCTAAAATTTCATCCGTATCGCTCTCATTCTCGTCAGCAATAACCAAAACAATCATATCGTCTTCAACCTCCATAGCTTCCACAGGACACAGACCAACCTACTTTATATATGTTTTATCCTGAAATTAAATTAATGTTCTTACAAAAGCTTAGCTAAATAAAAAATATAAATAAAATATTTTGAAATAACTTTGACAACCCAAATGAGCGCCATCAATTTTTTTTCAGAACACGTAAAGCAAAGGTTCTCATTTGTACAATGCTTGATTATGAAGTTTATTTTATTTTTCGGGGTACTACATAAAAAGAAATTACCAACTTACTTGTTATTTAGATAAAGTATCGTTAATTAATTGGAATACTCAATAATATAAAATGTCATAATAATTCACAAACGCAATTCTATGATCAAAGACTTCTACGATGTTCCTTTGCCTGATTTTTTAGTACAGATAAAATAAAACATGGTTTTTTTTTTAGCAATACAACAATAATACGGTTATTGTCGGTGCGGTTCGTTATGTTGGATTGTTATTAAATTAACATTTAAAGATCAATTCTACCAAAAACTTTTTAAATAGAAAATCTCGCAATAAAATTAAAAATCAGTATATACTTCTGGTTGTGATAATGTGGTGTGCAAGTACGCACGGCCACACGTCAAGCTATACTTAACCAGTTTGCGCTGGCCTCTTATTGTATGGGAAGCCTATACAGTGCGAGATCTGCTTTAACTGGATTTGTCTAGGTTGCCTGTAGCTGTGTGTACCCTGGAAAAAATATATTTTTAACATTGTAAATAATAAACAAGTTTTGTAAACCAATGTCAATCTGTAAGTTCAAAGGTTTGGTTTGCCGTACTTGCCTCTGTAAGAATTTTACAAATTGATTTTTTTAATTTTACATCCAATTTTTTTTTGTGGCTTGTTCTTCTTCTTTCATACTCTGTGATCCATTGTGTCATCTGTCATGTCATGTCAAATTGTCAATCTGTTGTGTCTGTCACTACACCGACATTGACAAATTGTCACATTTGTCAGTCAGAAAAAAACGCAAGGCGTACTTATTCGTGCAAGGCCAAGCTGCAATCACAAGAAGTCAAGAACAAACAAAACTTAAAACGAATTGCCCGAATTGGCGCTAACTTTACAAGAACCACGTACAATTTCTACTTCTATCGTCTAATTTGACTTTCAGCAAATGACCCATGAAAATATTGCTTATTTCATAAGTTAATGAATCAGTTTCATCAATGAATTTTCGAAAGAAGAAAACTCAAAATTGTTTATTTACATAATGAACATTTTATGTGAAACAAAAAACCTAGACTCGGCTCATGTCGCATCAAGCTCTCTAACCGTTTACTTTGTTTTTATAGAATTATTATAAGTGTTTCGTATTTCGACGTCATGAGTTTGGACATTGCGAATTCCTGTTCTTCTGTGCTCTCTAGTAATGCTAAAGTTTCGGCAATTGAAAAATCATTGCAGGACGGTATACATAACATCAAAGGTAAGTGTGGGGGATAAAGTTATCACTTTTAAGGGTATAATTTGCGGAGAAATAAATATTGAACTCATTAGATAATTATTACTGCTTTATCGCACCACAAATATATAATCTACATAACTATTTACGACCTATCCGGGTGGATTTGGGGAGACTACCTACTGTTGTGCTATGCTAATACAATTCTGTAGGCGTAACTTGACTGGCTGGAATGTTTAAAAAACCTATTGGCACGACTGCTACCCTACATGTCTTGGGTTGGATTCAGAGTTCAAACTGTTATTATTTTTTTTATAAATTGTCAGTAGCACCATGGTATTGGTATTATTAGGATTTGTGCCACCTATTACCAGCAAACTGGGTCGACATTACTTAACCTTTGCCCAACTCTTCTGGAAATGCAGCCGAGATGGTAAACTCATGATTTGTCCTACTTCCTATACCTATTAGATAAAATAACATAATGTCGTAAATATCTCATTTACAGAACTTCTGATTGATTTTGAGCAGCTTCACATAGAATCGGATAGCTATAAGAAACAATATATACAACAAAAGGAGAGATGTGACAGGTATTCTAGATACAATTTCTTTTTATATATAACTAGCTTTCCACCCTCGGCTTCGCCCGCATGAAAGGAATATTTTTTCGCGTTTTTGCAACATTTTTCATTTATGCTCTGCTCCTATTGTCTTATCGTGATGATATATAGCCTATAGCCTTCCTCGATAAATGGGCTATCCAACAGTGAAAGAATTTTGCAAATCGGACCAGTAGTTCCTGAGATTAGTGTGTTCAAGTAAACAAACAAAAAACTCTTCAGCTTTATAATATTAAGTAAAGATATACCTTCCTGTAAAACAATACCAGTGCATAGCCTAAACTGGTGGCCCTAGATTATTTTACTTCAATCTGTTTAGTGGAAACAATATTCCTTGAATGCCCTGAATGTCACTGACTTGCTCCTTGATTAACTGCAACTGCTGAGTGTGAGGTCCTGGGTTTGATTCCTAGCTTGGAAAGTGTTGTTGGATTTTTCTATTAGCATTATTGTTGGCAAATGATACATGACTAGTGGTGCCCACCAGTTTCACCCACTTTGCCCTGCTTGTAAGGGTTGTAGGATTTAGATGTGAAATAGCCTATAACATCCTTATGAATTGGTCCAACAAATACAAAAGAATAATCTAATCTGCTACGCTAGAGGTCTTGGGTTCGATCCCCAGGTCGAGCAAAGTGTTATTGGGTTTTTCTATGAAATTCTCAGTAGCAGCTTGAAGTCTGGATTTGTGTCCGGTGAATGGCAATAGGCTCACCACCTATTACATGGGACTTAAACATACCGGCGAACTGTGGGTGTACATTAAGTACACCTCTGCCTAACCCTTCGGGGAATACAGGCGTGATGGTATGTATGTAATGTAATCTAATCTGTTTGCATTTGGTGTGCATAGGGTGTGCATATGTTACCACATACAAACTAGCAAATTGTTCAGCTTTATTAGTATAGATAATCATAGAAAAATATATATTTCACAGTAACAGTTGCAGCAGTGCTGAGGCTTTGAAGAGAATTATTGAATCAAAAGACAAAATTATACAATTAGTGGGTAAGTCAACAAAATCTTGATCAATGTATGTTTTCTTAAGATATATAATATTGCATTAATAATATTAAGTAGTATGGATTAACACAATATATAAGCAGACCTCTATGGCTAGCTATGCAATCAGAGGTCCACCTATACTGGAAAAGTATACATCACAGCGTAGCATTGCAATGTAACTATAAAACTTCTTTTACAGCATCAACATTAACAAGACTAAATGAAACAAAAGACTTAAAAATATTAGATGATGTATTCAAAATATTATTTGGAGAATCTTTAAAATGTAGTGATGTTAAAAATGTGACATCGCCAATAAAAATAAAGACAGAGGTGCATTCTTCTAATGAGGACCTGTCATTCAGAGAAGAATCTGTGTCGGAGATTGAAGGCACACCAACAGGTCGCACAAGTCCTATAATACAGACTAAAAAACTTAAAAGTACTTTGATCAATGCATCAGATTTTAGAGATAAGAAAAAGTGTCCAGATAATTGGTAAGCAGTTTTTTTTTATTGTTCACTAGCAATGTTGGTTGCACATCACTACTATTCTTGTTAACCCTTCGTGCTAAGCTAAATGCTTATGTTACGAGTGGGTCTACGTCGGTAGTGCAATAGGCGGGTTTTAAACCGGCAACCTCATGATCGCAATTCCGACACCGCCGCTTTATATACCTGAATTATTGTATCATATTTATTTCTATACCTTAAGGACGCAGGTCCGAATCCTTTCTGAAATCGTTTTTTTTTTTCGCTTATTACAATTAATCAAAAACAGGCCAACTCCAGAGAAGAAAGCTTTAAAGCTGTCCTATTCTACTCCACTGAAGGGCAAGCAGGGTGGCAAGTGGAGACAAGCGCGATTGAACGTAGTTGCAGTGAAAGAGAGCAATATTATAGACATCACTAGTTCACCAGAATTCAGTGGCGGGAACAGATGTGGTAGGAGTGACAATGATGCCGATATTAAGGTAGGAATTCTGGACTTTAGTCTACTCTGTTTAGGTCGATTTTTGTTTGAAACATCTCCATCAGAACTGTTAGGAAGATCCACAAAAGATTGCCACACCACAATTGAATCAGTTTTGTCATTTCAACATGCAATCACGCTTGTATTCCATGAAGGGTTATGTATAAAAACGATTTAGGCTAAAGCGTCGAGACGGCGCGAAATTCAATTTTTTCTTGTCTTCTCGCAATTTTATATATATATTATATCACATTCTACGTACATGGCAGTAGGAATTGCGACATCAACAATAACTTATTCACAATTGAGTACAGTTTGTTCGAAATAAGTAAACCAATCGGAAGTTAGCCGTTCCGAACTACCGTGGTGATAAAAGTGTTTTAATACATAAATATCGAAATGAGTAAACAAATTAATTAGAAATGTGAAACATATACGACTCTAATTAGCTTTACACCGACTCTTTCCATTAAAATTAACCACTTCTAAACCACTTGCAGACAACTTCCGATCGGCTTACTTATTTCAAACAAACTGTATTAAAATTGCTATCGTGGGAGATTTTGGTGTAAAAATAGCCGAAAAATTGCGAAAAACTATAAAAAAAATAATTTCGCGCCCAGCCTTTACGCTTTATAGCAATTTTATCTGTGCGTCAATTCGGAACAGCTAACTTCAGACTGGCTTAGCTATTTCGAACAAACTACCTATGTTTAAGTGTTTAATAAAATTGTTATAATTTTCAGCCAGTCATCAAAATAGAGTCAATAGAGAATGACGACACCATATTACCTTCGCCTACCAGTGGACCAACCGGGTATTCACTGTCAGTATATATATTTTTAATAGCTGCCTAAGGGCGCGGATTTACGACGCGAAAGCTTTCGCGCGCCCGAATTTTTTTCGATTTTAAACGTTGTTGCCTAGGTAATAAGGCTATCGCAATATCTTTCGCGTCATCAATCCACGCTCTAATAACGAGTTATTTTTTTATCGTCGCATTTACTCTTGCAAAAAATTTTCCGAATTATACAGTTTGTTCGAAATAAGTAAGCCGATCGGAAGTAGTCTGCAAGTCGCTGCGCAGCAGTCATTTTTACGACAAAATCAGTAGCGCGCATGCGTGGTAATGGCGCGAGGGGCGGGGTCAGAACTTCTTCGCTGTTTCACTCAATCCTTAGTGTTTGATGCATAATTCTGTCTCGCTCCTCCAGTGCATGTACACAGTCAGTGCCAAAAGTGCTACGCGTTGTTTTTATTTGGACGTTATTGTTGTTTAGTTCTTGGATATTGTTTTTGTTATTTCTCATTGCTAATGTATTATTGTGGTTTATACTTGTTTCTTTTTGCTGAAAAATGCCTAAACGCAACACTGTTTTGCAAATCTGTGGACTATTTAAAATTTAAATGACAATTTAATAATTTTGTGAAAATTCAAGTATGGATTTTATCAATAAAGCAATCCAGCAATATTACACGTAATGTTAACAAATTATTTATCTTATTTTCGAAATTATTTGAATACGTTATCGAACGCTAACACTTTCTTACGCGACTGTACTGCGCGGCCCCAGAAAACGGCTAACTTCCGATCGGCTTACTTATTTCGAACAAACTGTACATGTTTTAATAAAAGAACGGCTAAGCAAACTTCCAACTTATTTGTATCTAGCGTAATGAACGACTCTTACTTAAATCTTGATAAACACATTAACCTTTTAACAGCCTTCGTCGGATTTTTTCGACAAAAAAAATTCGTGTTTATCTTACTAGCAATATTAGTTGCACATTATACAAGAATACTAGTCTTAGGACGAGGGGTTAACAAACCCCTCGTCCTAAGCTAAATGCTAGTATTACGAGTGGGTTCACGTCGGTAGTGCATTGAGTGGGTTTCCACCGACCAGCAACCACACGATCACAGGTCCAGGCCCTAGTCATTATCCGCCCCTTTTATGTTTGTCTGTCAAAGTCTAATGTTTTGTCAGAAATCTGACTTGGGGGGTTAAATAATTGATTATCTTCTGCAGTTTCAAAAATAAGGAGAGTCCAATGAAGTTCAAAAAGCCACAGTTAAGTTTGAAAACAAAATCTGAGAACAATAGAACTCCAAAGAAGACTGATCCGAATTCAAACAAGATTTTAGTGAAAATGGAACAAAATTCTGAGAATAAATTCATTACTGATGTCAAGATGAATGACAGTGTTTCATTTACTCAAGAGGATTCTATTAACTTATTGAACCCTAACAGGTAATTTATCTTGAACTAGTTGTTGCCCATGCCCATGCCCACTGCTGGGACGCAGGCCTCCTCTCGGTGAGAGGGAGTGGGGGTCAGTGTGTAGCCTTAGGGGCACTATGAAAAAAGGACTTAGAAAATTTTCACCAAAAACAATCGCCTAATCAAGCCTTCGGGATCCGGTGGGATGTGGGAGTATTAGGGTGGGGGACCTTGACCTCGGGGTCATTGACCTTGACCTCGGGGTCATTGACCTTGACCTCGGGGTCATTGACCTTGACATCATGCTCGGGTGACCTTAGAAGGACATGACCTTGGGGTAAAGGTCATGACCTTGGGGTAAAGGTCAATGCGTATGAAGTCTTGGAATAGCCCTTTTATGGCCTGTACAAGTGACCTTGGAAGGACATGGGTCATTGACCTTGACCTCAAGGTCAAATTCACGAGTCGTGAGAGTGGCATGTGACGTCATGTTCGGGTGACCTTAGAAGGACATGACCTTGGGGTCAAGGTCATGACCTTGAGGTCAAGGTCAATGTTTAGAAAGTCTTGGAAGAGCCCTTTTATGGCCTGTACAAGTGACCTGGAACGTCATGACCTGGAAGTCTTGATGTCAAGGTCAAAATTTCAAAATTATAAATAATAGTTGGATCAAGAGCTACAGAAAGCAGTACTTATTTCTAAACAGCAATAGTAAAGTAAGGCGTAGTCGACGGAGCCCCGCTGCGCGGGGCTCCTACTTCTGGGTGGTTTAAAAATAAATAACCACGAAGGGAATGGCGGGGTCTTGCAGACCCCGCCATTCCCTTCTAACCTAACCTATCCGAGTCGGGGTGCAGCAATGCTTCTCGGGACCTAAAATGACCCTATAATCAAGGTTAATACGACACGGACAAAAATCGGGCGAATAGAGAAAAAAAAAAATTTTTGAAAAATTTTTCTAAGTCCTTTGCCCCTAAGGATACGCAAGCTGAAGATCGATCCAGGACTTAGAAAAATTTTTGAAGTTTTTTTTTTTTTTGTTTTTTGGTGGTTTTTTTGCCGTCAGCTCATGGTTTACAACCAAAGCAACATTTTCTTTCCCGAAAAGTTTTTTGCCAGAGTTCCCATTTTGGAAATATGGAGCATTTCATGAAAAATTAAAAAAATTCGGAGGCCCATAACTCGGCAACGGTGGCTCGGAGGACCATGCTACTCGGGACCTAAAATGACCCTATAATCAGGGTTAATACGATATGGTCAAAAAAACGGGCGAATTGAGTAAAAAAGAAATTTTTCAAATTTTTTTCTAAGTCCTTTGCCCCTAAGGATACGCAAGCTGAAGATCGATCCAGGACTTAGAAAAATTTTTGAAGTTTTTTTTTTTTTTTGTTTTTTGGTGGTTTTTTTGCCGTCAGCTCATGGTTTACAACCAAAGCAACATTTTCTTTCCCGAAAAGTTTTTTGCCAGAGTTCCCATTTTGGAAATAAGGAGCATTTCATGAAAAATTAAAAAAATTCGGAGGCCCATAACTCGGCAACGGTGGCTCGGAGGACCATGCTTCTCGGGACCTAAAATGACCCTATAATCAGGGTTAATACGATACGGACAAAAAAACGGGCGAATTGAGTAAAAAAGAATTTTTTCAAATTTTTTTCAAAGTCCTTTGCCCCTAAGGATACGCAAGCTGAAGATCGATCCAGGACTTAGAAAAATTTTTGAAGTTTTTTTTTTTTGTTTTTTTGGTGTTTTTTTTTGCCGTCAGCTCATGGTTTACAACCAAAGCAACATTTTCTTTCCCGAAAAGTTTTTTGCCAGTTCCCATTTTGGAAATATGGAGCATTTCATGAAAAATTAAAAAAAATCGGAGGCCCATAACTCGGAAACGGTGGCTCGGAGGACTATGCTTCTCGGGACCTAAATTGTTTCTATGGTCAAGGTTAACCTAATGCTGCAAAAAAAGAACAAAATTTCCAAAAAAAAAATTAGAAAATTTTTGAAAAATTTTCTAAGTCCTCGTTCCATAGTGCCCCTAAGGCTACACTCCAACCGGAGTGGGCCGTAATCCACCAAGCGGGCACAGTGCGGGTTCGTAGATGTCACGTCTTCCAATTTTTTATAATTATGTGAACAATGCTTTTAATTTGTAGTTTTAAACTTTGTTATTTTTTATACTTAGTTTAATAACTTTATAAATATTTCATAAAATGTTGAGTTCTTAACTGTTGAATTAGGGAAAACCCTGTAAAGATAGTTTAAGCAGTTACGAGAAATAAATAAATATTAAAATGCAATAGGTTTGTCTGGAAATCTGTAATTTTTACAGGTTATCTAAAAATTTGATGAAAAATTCGCCGTTGAAGAAGGAATTCTTAAATGATGAGACGTACTGCGACACACAAGCTAGCATATCTCTGTTGCAACATGTTGATAAGCTGGAGGACATCCAAAGAGGCGGCGAAGTGTGCAGGTACGTTACTCACCGTACGAAACGCATCAGTATGTATACTGGTACTTGACGTCGATATTCTGTGGGAGGGTAGTAGAGCTTTATATATGGATGTTTATTTCAGCCCTAGCAAGCGGCCTCTAGCAGAAAACATAAATATAATGAATATACAAGAGGATGACGTCATTCACTCCAGTATGTCATTACTACAGCGAGAACCGAAAAATAATAAAGTGACCGTGGAAAATGGTAAAAGGTAAGAATACGTTAGTCTGATGAAGTACAGGTCCACTTGTACAAATCCAGTTTAAGCTGATCTCGCATTGTATAGGCCTTACATACAGTAAGAGGCCAGCGTAAACTGGTTTTGTATAGCTCGACTTGTTGCCCTGCCTACTACCCACGTACGCTGAAGGACAGTGTGGGTAAAGTATAGTCATTATGTCTCAATTCTCATCAAGATCTGTACTGATATATCATTGATATAACATAACATACCATCACGCCTGTATTCCCCAAAGGGGTTCACAATTCGCCGGTATGCTTAAGTCCCATGTAATAGGGGGCGGGCCTATTGCCAATAACAAGCCTCTTAGAACAGGGAAAAGAAGAAAGCCACATAGCTACAGGAAATTTATTGGGCGTTTTATATTTTTATGAATAAGACGATAAAAGTTTGTCGATTGTGGTTTTTTGAAGTATATACTTAGTTGTATTTTATTTATTTATTTATTTATTTAAGCAGAAGCACACCAACAATACAATCACTTATATGTAATATAAAAAATAACTAGTAAAATTGAGTATCTAGCAATTGTACAAATTACAGGTATGCATGACATTGACCACATTAACAATATTCAGAGACTACAAGTAGTACTATAGTATATATATATATATATACTATACTACTATATACATTAACATTATAGTAGTATTTCTATAATATAAGTAGGTTTTCGAGTTTCTTTCTCTAAATGGAACTGATTCATTTTGTTTATGTCAATAGCTTATGTTTACTTACGACGTGGCCCGACATCCCCTCCGTTATCCTTACGTCATCTATCTGTCTGTCTGTTCGTGATAAACTCAAAAACTACTTAACGTATTTTCATGTTGTTTTCTACAATGGACAGAGTGATTAATTAGAAAGATTTACGTGTATAATTTGTAAAGGTTTTGTGTAAATTTGTTGAAATGTCGATAATTGTGTACGTGATGCCCGAAACTGGGCTGGGTTCAATAATCATTATCAAGCTGTTTTCTATCCCACTACAGGGTACAAGTTTTATAAAATGAAAAAATAATAATGACTCTAATGCATTACAAATTAATTGAAACTTTGACTTTATAAATTAAATAAATGTATAATGATTAATTAATGATGAGTGGCATAGTCATCCTTGCCCGGGCAACGACCTGAGTGGGTTCAGGCGGATGTTTGTATTGTATAATTTGTATATGTATGTTTGATTTATTGAAAAAAAAAAAAGGTTTAGTGAAAATAATATTCGTATATTTTCATTGCCTCGTTAGTCTACTGGTCCTAAGCGCGACTGCTACGCTAGAAGTCCTGGGTTCAATTCCCAGGTCGAGCAATGTGTTCTTGGGTTTTTTTTATGAAATTCTCAGTAGCAGCTCGGGGTCTGGATTTGTGCCCGGTGAATGGCAATAGGCTCGCCCCCTATTACATGGGACCTAAACATATCGGTGAACTGTGGATGTACATTAATTACACCTCTGCCTAACCCTTCGGGGAATACAGGCGTGATGGTATGTTATGTTATGTTTAAAATTTTACTTGTACACCAAAAATATGCGTTTATTTATGACACAAAATTATTACAAGGATAAAGTTTAATCAACTTCAGATATGGTGTAATATTCATAGATAATCGGTCACAAACATTATACAACGCAATGATATGAAATAGGCATGATGACTGATTTTCAAAAACTGATCTAAAATATTCTTATGTATATACTATTTCCGAAAAACAATTTTTTTCTGCAATTTAAAAAGGTTTTTGATACAAAAATGCGATTTTAATTCAATGTTTTTAAATTAGCGCGAAAACGGTCCCTGGTGTCATGGCGTCTGCTTATGACGTCACTTCTTTGTTTTGACATCGTATACATTATGAGATTAAGGCCGGGTGGGACTGCAAAGCCCACATAAAAATGTTTTAAAAACTATTTTTTTTAAGTAGTAAATAGTAAAATAAAAATCTGAGAAAATAAATTTATATTGTTGAGTATATATTCTAGGGAACACATACAAGGGAAACACGATTTGATAAAGTTGGCTCGATAGAATAAATTCACAAAGATACCTCTTTTTTTGTAATTTTATCTTCCATTTTCGGTTTTATTCTTAAAATAATAAAACCGAAAATTATTTGACATCATGTTTTATTTACTAAAATAAAGTTCATAGATAGCTCGAGAGATTTTACCCGATAGATTTTCTTTATTACATTAAATTTTTTATCAATTATTCAAGTAAGTTACGAGGCGAGACACTGACTGAGCCTGAGCCTCGCCGAATGGATCGTAAATTACCGACTTGAATAATCGGTTCTTCACTCCTACGATGGACCCACATGAGAAATGCAATGGCATGTTTGCAGCCTCCTTGTGAGGCAACACAGTCATGGCATTTTACCGATATAACTTCTTCCTTTACTTCGTCAACTATTAACGTCACTGCATATAACTTCGCGTGGACCTTGTGTTCTGCGCAGATTTTTGATTTAACTATAAGTACATAGATTTCCATCGCGTTTTAACTGAACGTAGCTAATCGCGTCGTCCCCATAAGATGGCCTGCAGCTCAGCCTGGAGGATCTAAAACAAAGAAATCGATAGGAAAGCATATTTTATAAAATCAAAACATTATTAAAACTAAACATACGAAGCTGTGCTTTTTAAAAGTGATTTTATTTTTTTAATTATAGTCGGCATAATACAAATAATAATAAATAATACTTACATTGTAGTTTTAACATTTCTAAATTCTGCTGAACAGAAGTCTTTGTTTAATACCAGGAACTGCCCCAGCATTAACAAATCAACTCTGGGCAAATTAGAGCTGTTTGCCTGGGTAAACCCTTGTTACATTACTTAATAAGTTCTTACACAAGTTGTAGGACAAAAGCTAAGTAATATACAATTAGGAAATACATAATAAACAATTTTAAGCGCGGAGATCGTCGAAATTCGTACGAAATTTACGTGACCGCTACAGTTCAACATAGATGTGACGTAATTGAATCTGATTGGTGTTCAACTGAACATGGCGGACTTGTGTATTTTGTAGTTTTGTTTTATCAAATAAATTAATAATCCCGTCTTATAAATAAAAATAAATATTCTTTTCTAAACATATTAATTATATTTCAGTATATGAACATATTATTTTACTAATTCTTGCTTACCGTCATCATGCCTATTATACGATTTTTTTAAAAAAAAAGCTTACTAACAATGTGGGTCACACATTACTAGTGTAATCTTGTTAACCCCTCGCGCTAAGCTAAATGCTTGTGTTATGGGTTTCGAACTGGCAACACATGATCGCAAGTCCGACACCCTAGCCATTAGGCTACCGCCGCTTCTAATGTTATAATGTATTGTTTTTGTTATAGAAAAAATCCTGAGATAGTGGAACTAGTGTTCAAAGAGCCAACGGTGAGGAAGAAAGCAGATAAGCGGCTGTTGCCGGGGTGGAGCTGCGATAAGTGTAAAGACGTAAGTATCTACTAAGCAATCTGTTTATCCACTTATAAAATCTCATTTCTTTTATACCATTACGCCTGTATTCCCCGCACGATTAGGCAGATGAGTACTTAATATTTACCAACAGTATGTATATTTAGGTCCCATTTAATAGGGATTGAGCCTATTGCTATTAACCGTGCACAAATCCAAACTCCGAGCTGCTATTTTGTCTGTTTGTAATGGCAAAATAACAGCATTACTGAATGCATATGAAAATATTTAAGTAATTGTTACTTATAACAAAAAAACAAGCTGCTGCTGTAAAGGTTCTGTAACGTCGAGAATTAAATAATATCAAACAATATATTAGATTTTGTCCGTCTGTCTGTTCCGGCTGGTATCCAAAACGGCAACGCCAATTTTGACGGGACTTTCACGAGCGGTGAAGGCTTTACGTGTATATTCTATAAGATAAAAAATGTAATCGATTTCGTTATTAATGTGGTTTAGTAACGAATTAATCGAGTGTAATTTTTATATACCTACACTACAAGAACAAAGCAAAAAAATTCAGTCGTTTCATAACGTAATATACTCACTCGTATTTCTCGAATGGTTAGGCAGAGCTGCACTAATTATACCCATATTCCGCCGGTTTGTTTAGATTTTGTAGTCTAAACAAAACACAGGTGGGTGGAAGGTAAGTAGTGGCAATTCAAACATAATTGATAATTTCCAGTTCTTCGGCGAACTCTACAAGGATAATCCGGAGTTGTTAGCGAAAAAGATCAACGAGTGCTCCCATCACCGTGGCATCAACAATCCGACGGACCGGCCTAAGACTCCGCCCGGGTTCTGGAACCCACGGTGGGAAGTACCCCAAGACACTGAAGAATTCAACAGGAAAAATAATGTAGACTGACCGCCTTATGAGTATTTTTGATAGCACAATACACAAAATACGTTATTCCTTTAAGAATCTCACGTATTACCTAAATATAGGATTACAGGGTAGCCTGTGTCGCCGCTGCTGGGCAAGCCCACTTGCCCACTGGTGGACTGGCCTGATGAATAAATCTATACTTCTATACTAATACTAGCAGTCCGCCCGCGGCTTCGCCCGCGTGGAGTATACGTTTCTTGTTTGATACCACATTATAAAAAAATAAAAATTTTGTCCAAAAAAAATAGATAGTAGCCGATTCTCAGACCTACTGAATATGCATATAAAATTTCATAAAAATCTATGGTAGCTAACATTGTGACACGAGAATTTTATATATAAAATTTTAAAGAGGTAAAGTTTGTGATGTTGTAGGGGGTAGCCCCTGGATCTACTGAACCAATTCTGAAAATTATTTTATCAATAGTAAGCTACGTTATTTGTGAGTGTCGTAGTCTATATTGCCCAACGAAGTGGGCACGGGTCAGCTATATCATAATATGATTTATATACCACTAGCTTTCCGCTCGCAGCCTCGCCTGCGTGGACAACACGATTTTTATTTTTTTCTTGCAAATTTAAATAGCCGATATTAATCAGTGATAATGTAGCATTCAAATGGCGAAAGAATTTTTTAAATCGGTCCAGTACTTTTTGAGCCAATTCGTTACAAACATACTTACATACAAATCTTTCCTCTTTATAATATTAGTATAGATTACGCCGAAAACGAGTTGATTAACACAAAGTTAGTCATTGATGTATTAAGTTCCATGTTATCAAGTACTGGGAACATGATCAGTATTGGCCCATTTTTTTAGTGTTCGGAAAATAATCGATCGTCGTCGTTTAGGATCGTCTGAGACTGGCGGAGGCGGCAGGGTATGACGGACTTGTACGCTTGTATTGCCCAAGGGTTAGGCAGAGGTGTACTTAAACACATCCACAGTTCACTGGTATTTTTAAGTCCCAACTCCCATGTAATATGGGGTGAGCTTTGCTGTTAACCGGGCACAAACCCAAACTCCAAGCTGCTTTTATGGGCGCGTAGAAAACTGTTTGGATCAATACTCTAAAATTGTAATTATCGTGTCAATAGTCACACAATTTGAGAGTAATATGGCGTCACTTCAATGGCGTTAGGTGTAAATGGGTTAATGCCGAAGTGTTTTGGGCATTGAAAAAATAAATGCCCGCCATAAACCCAACTATAGGCGTGACAGCGTAGATATAGTACCTCGTGCAGGTGTTTGGGCACAAGGGACACACCGCAAGGTGTCATATAGATTGCTCTAGCAGCACTCTCATTATTGCCGCACTTACATTTTCATTATAATATTCACGCTAATCATTCAAATGGTAAAAGTGTAAAAAACAGGACTTAGACTGAGACTTTGTCATTAGTGCATTGGTTACTTACTTTTTAACATAAGGTAAGCCTCGTTTCATTCTCACCTTTCATTCTTAAACAGGTGACGTCATGTAACGGTACCTACCTCAGAGTGCCTTCGTAGCTATAAGTACATAAGAAAAATATTTATTCGGACCAAATTGTATACAATATAAGTAGTAATTATAGAGATCTGAAGGGTTACGATAGATACTCAACATTTATCTTTCCAATATTACCTCATTATATTTTTATTTAACTACTTTGTAATTGTAAATAGGGAAAGATTTAGCTATTAGATAGTAAAAACTAATAATTTTAATATTGATAAGTTTTCTATGAAATACAATTTTGTAAGTATTATGCATATTGTTTTACTATTCTTATACTGCAAATAAATAAAATACATTTATATCAGGCATATAACCAACCCGTAATAAAGATTTTCTAGGTCCTAAGTATTTGACTTGCTCAACTATGGTATATTTATTTGTTTATAACTACAAACTCCTTGGTGTAATAACAACAGCTGCTGTAAGACCACCATAAAAGGTGTTAGATTAATTGCAGTTGATGTCCTAGACTATTCAATGTTAACCAGTGCCATGCTTGGGACAATAAGGTCAGTGCTAAAAATAACTAGGTGCCTAGGTCATGTCTAATTCGAGAGCACCACATGCTATGTTTGGTAACAAGCCCTGTTTTAGATAGACTTTTGGGACTTGTCTATTTCAAATCAAAAGAAACCTATTTTTTATAAACTCATCCTAGGCAGTGACCCATTTGTAGTACTTATACATGCATGTGTGAGTTCATTAAATTTAAATTTGTACCTATGCAGTTGTGACTCACATTCACTGCAGTGTGCCAACAAGTTAAAATAACATGACTTGCTGAATCTTTGTGTAGGTAGAGTCATGAAGAAAACAATCCTTTGGAGAACACCTTTTATTTATCTCAATAAAACAGAATATTATAATTTTTCACTAGCTTATGTTAAAAAAGGAAATGTAAAATCAAATTAAAGATTAGTATATTATTTAAAAATGCGTAATTTTTATAGAAGTTGGGCCAATGGACACATTGAACCTTAACCTGGCAAGCGGTACAGTTCCTCTTTTAATCACATAACAATAGATTTTGCATTGTGTCTACAATCTGCCGCTTGACAGGTTAATGGCTCTCAATACTGGGGTTGCAGCAATTCCCCATTTTCTAAACTATTTTTTTTAGATTTTTGTAATTTTTCTGTAATTATCTATTTCAATTACAACAAATAATGCAATTTGGAATTCATTCAAAAAATAGTTCCATTTACAAATAGGTTTAACTGAAAATTTATGGTTACTTTGATATACATTATTATTTTTAATGCTACAACAAATTTACAGATGGGTCTATGAGAGTTTCTTTGCTTTCTGGTACAGAGTATCAACAACCTTGCTCATGTGATGGATCGTCTCTAGGACCGTCTCATAGGTCTTCTCAAGGGGGGACTCATCAAACACAATCAAAACACCCTCACCTTGATCAAGGATTCCATTGAGTTTCTTATCCAAAATCATCTGGGAAAGTTTCTTTTCTACTTGTACTACTGGCAGCCGAATACAACGGGCTACATGGTCAACTTGTACCCGCATATATGGTTCCACAATACGACATAAGTTTTGCTCCAACATAGTGTCATACAAAGCTCCAAGGTGAGCTCTCACCACTGCATCTTCTTCCAATTCTGGTTTGTATGTCTTGAGTGCAGCCTGGAAGTCTGCTAAGGATCTCTTGTGAGAAGCAGTAGCAACAGCCCGCATTGCTTCAAGTTCTTTTCCTGCATACTTCAGAGCAGCCTTACTGCTACAAACTGTGCCAACTTCTTCAGCATTGTTCAACATGATCTTGGACAATAACATATATTTCAAAGCAGTCAGAGCTTTTGGGCTATCAGCACCATCATAGCCTTCAAATGCCTCATAAAAGTATGAGTAAGCAGTTTTAAAGTCGCGTTCATCAGCCGCATGGAGGATACCAGACTGTAAGTCTAGTGCAGCTTGCATTTTGGGTGGACAATAAATAGCATTTGCCGTAGTTCTAGCTGACGTCAGCGAGGCACGGGCTTTAGGTAGATTGCTAAGGGCATGATAAGTTTTACTTTCAAAAAGGAGAACTTCTACTAGTAAGTTTTTATCATCTAACTTTTTGAGCTCTCTGAGCAGTGCCGTGGCGAGGTCCAGGGCTTCTGTATACATACCAGTGTCGAAGTACAAGGCGATCAGTCTCGCTTCGAGAGACTGTCGCAAAAATGTACGACGCTCCTCCTTGGCCCATTCTATACACTCTTTACACAACTGGACTTCGATGCCTATGCCTGCTTCCAAGTCGAGGAAGAAATCGACGAGGGATCGCACCAGTTTTGCTGCTTTCGCTTTACTTATCAAACTTAGGAAGGGTCTAGTTGCTTTGATAAGTTCCGCTAGTTCTTTAGCTTTGCCTTCCTTCTTGTACTTTTCGCCTAGGTTCAGGATCCCCTGCTCCTTGGCCCTTATGTTTTCTTCGTCATCTTCGGGTACCTCGCCAGTGCTAACCATTTTGTCGGTCATGCGGACGTCCTCGTCTCTGTTCGTCGACGACGACACGCGCGATCTCTCGAATAACATCGCTCCGGCCATGTTGTGTATATTTATATGCTTACACTAAAAAACGTAGTTAAACAGTAAAATAGCACTACAACGGACACACTTTTTCTTTGTAATTTTGTATAATCGCAAAGTCATCGACGACCTCTTCAGAAACAAATCGTAGACGCGTACAGGGTTGCCAGATTTAATTATTAAACATCTTTGTATTGGTAGAAAATCACCGAACTGTTTATATAAATAGATACACGCGGCTACACACCAAGCTATGCCGATCCAGTTTAGACTTACCTCCCATTGTAAAGGCTCTCGGTATGATTCAAGGCCAGCCTATACTGGATTATTGTGTAGCCATGCGTACGGTTTTTTCTAAATAGCTCGGCTCGTCTGAAGTTAGTCGCGCTGGTAAAATCGCTTTATTTTAAATGTTTTATACATCAATAACGAAATTAGTAAGAAAAATAATTACGAACTTGAGACATTTATGACCCCAATTATTTTTACAGGGAGTCTTTATATTTTTACCTGTACAAACTCACTTACAAAAAATTTCAGAAAAGCGCAGTTATTTCGAACAAATTGTAGCTAGAAAAATATGAAGTTATTTTGTAGTTCTGAGCTTCGTATTTTTCCTTTACTAAAATAACCTAATAATCTTTGCATGGAAAATGCCTAAAAAATTCAAAAAGATATGTATTATACTTATCAATAAAATTCGCCCCCTTACTATTAAAACCAATTATCTGCAACTTTTTGTGAAAATGAGTTATTTACACCATCCGATAGAGAATTTCAACCTGCGTCTACTGGTAAAACCGATTTTCTGATATGATGCATAGTTTAGAAGACATAGAAAGTAAAAATCTATTAAAATGCAATTATTTACAAAATATCTACATAAAAAAACGACTAACCTATTGTAATGTAAACTTTTTTAAATATCATCCAAGTAAAACCGAGTTTCCCTTCCTAATTTATTTTTGCTGTAGAAATTTACCAAAAACAAACTTCAATGATTACAACTAAAACGATTTAAATAGTTTTAGTTGGTTTCTATATACTGAGACCGTAAGCCAGTTCTGTCAATTTATTCAGCTTAAGTTTGTTATCCCACTTAAGTCATTTTTACCAGACAATATTAATACTAGTATTTATAACTTGAATACAATTAAAAAATATTAAAGTTATTCAGTCGTCAAACAAGAGTCATAGTCAAGACGTATAAAAAAGGGAACTAAGGTGGAGAAAAACAAATATAACGTAAAACAGTTTACATATTCTGAATTCAAGGACCTGAAACAATTAGCGAGCACTATTGTTTTGAATAAAACGACAAACACGGATGGTAAAAGGATTCAATGGCTAAAAATAAAAAGAATGAAATACATAAAAGGTGATTGAAACATCCCTACAATCCCTACTTTCCTACTAATATTATAAATGCGAAAGTAACTCTGTCTGTCTGTTACGCTTTCACGGCTTAACCACTCAACCGATTTTGATGAAATTTGGTACTGGGATAGACTAAAGCTTGAGAAAGGACATAGGCTACCTTTTATTGCAATAAATAGTTTTGAAGGGGTTGAAATAGGGGGTGAAAGTTTTTTATGGGAGTTCGTTATTTTTCAAGATAAAACCTTGAAACTTTATAAGGCACTTGATAAGAAATAAATAAATATTTGTTCTAGCGTTTTTGAAATTTCGACCTGTATGGGGATGAAATAGGGGATGAAAGTTCGTTTAGAAGTCCAAACAAAGTCAAGTTTAACCCCGGAACCGATTTAGATGAAATTTGGTACAAAAATAGACTAGACCTTGGGAAAGGATATAAGCTACGTTTTGTTGTTAAAAAAAGGGGGTTGAAATAAGGGATGAAAATTTGAATGGGAGTTTGTCATTGGTAAGATAAAACGATGAAACTTTGAATTTAGGCACTTGATAAAAAGTAAAAATTTGTTCCAGCGTTTTTAAAATTTCGACCTGTGTGGGGATGAAATAGGGGATGAATGTTAATATGGAAGTCTAAACAAAGTCACGCTTTGAAGCCCAACCTCGGGACCGATTTTGATGAAATATGGTACAAAAATAGATTAGACCTCGGGAAAGGATATAAGTTACGTTTTATTGTAAAAAAGGTGTTGTAAAGGATGAAAGGGTGTAAGGGATGAAAAATTGTATGTGAGTTTGTCATTGTTGAAGATGAACGCTGAAACTTTGTGTTTAGGCACTTGATAAGACATAAATAAATACTTATTTGATATGGGGTTTTTGAAATTTCAAACTGTGTGGGGATGAAAGTCCGTTTAGATTTTGACGAAATTTGGTACAAAAATAGACTAGACCTTGGGAAAGGATATAAGCTGCGTTTATATACGTACATATTGTCACGCCTGTCTCCCATGGGGGTAGGGAGAGACTATAGATTTCCACTTGCTACGATCCTGGCACACTACTTTCGCGTTTACTTATATATCGGTAAATAATAAAGTTGGGCAAATTGTGTGGTCTACCCGAGCAAAAAAGCGGACGGAAAGTTATGTAAGGATAATTTGCAATTTCCCGCCAGAATTGGAAAAAACGAAACAGTCAAAATCGTGTTGACCACGCGGGCGAAGCTGCGGGCGGAAAGCTAGTATACTATAATTATGACATGTCTACCAATTTTATGACAATGAACGTGACTTGTTCAGCAGCGCAACCCAATAAATCTGCAGCTACTGTATTGGAAAATCACGGATATGCGACAAGGCGTAAATCGAAGCAGCCAAACGTCTGTGATTCTGCGACGTCTTCGACTAGCTGTGATCTTATATTTCCTTCTTTGCAACAGCTGTACAACAAACCATTGCCCATAAGTGTAGCAAAAATGAGAGATTTATTAAACTTATGCGAAAAGGGTGTTATACCTGAAGAGTACCACGGTTGGTTTCAGTCTTTGGCTACAGATAACAAAACTGTCAACCGTTTACCTGAACCAGCAATTTCTGAAGATTCTGATGACAATAAGTAGTAGGTACTTTAAAAGAATAAAAAGAAGGTTCTCCTATGGTTAGATTTTAGTACATAGAATATTTTTCTACTTAGCAAAATAAAGATTTTCGTAATTTAATTCCTGCTTTTATTATTTAACCTTGTTTCTTTTAGTAAATATTAATTAATTTACATTATTATTCCCTTTAAAACACACAAAAGTATTAAAGCCTTGCAAATTATTGGATTGCATTCAATAAGTTCACAAGTTTATACAAGTAAAATCAACTAAATATTTCAAAATCATTAATTTTGACCTAGTTTTTAGTGTTTATGTTGACTAACACTCTTTGAACTATAACTTTTGTTGTAAAGAATCTGAAAAACTATCGATAGCTACAATTAATGCGATACCTTTTAAAATAATAACAGATTATAAATATTTGTGATATACAGGTAAAACCGATTAAGTGCCCTCCCTTGCCAATTTTTATTTGTATTTATTAGTAATATACAGTATTTTTTTCAATTATTTATATTTAAATCGAATAACGTTTGGTCTTTCCTTCATAATTAAACCTTCAATCACAAGAATGACTACATTTTAATACTTATTTATAACATCAAACTTTTAAATTGTTGTATTGTAAAGTTAGGTTCATGTCAGATAATCGGTTTCTCCTGTAAGGGGACGAAATAAAGTTTATGAATAGTAAATAATTGAATATTGGTTGCTGCAATGCTGATGAATTCTCGAACTGGTTCATTGGAGGAGTGTTTGTAACATTCGGAACATAACAAATAAAATTAGTACAATACAATACAATACAATACAATATCTTTATTTGTCTGAATATGGTTATTACAGGTCTTAAAATTAGATTTTTTTTTTTTTTTAGTGCATCATATTCTGCCATATGTGGCGTGCAAATTGAAAAATGATAATAATACAATTAAAATATACAATCATGAATATTGGCATAAGTATTAATAATTAAAATGTCCGAAATATACATACAATAAAATTGTTTTACACATTCCATAAAAAATATATATTATTAAGATTAAGAAATGAATTTAAATTTAAGGGATTATGTAAAAGTGTCGTTCAGAAAATCATTAATGCTGTAGTAACATTTAAAAATCAATAATTTTTTCATTTTATTTTTAAATGATTTTAGGTTTAAATCTTTATAAGTATTTGGTATTTTGTTATAGATTTTAGGTGCTGTACAGAAAATGCTTTTCCACATTAATGCTGTTCTAGCACTGTGAATACACAATTTGGAATTATCACGTCTGTTACGATTAACAACACTTGAAAGCCGTGGAAAGAATTGAGGGTTTTGCTTTACAAAAAGAGAAACTTCAAATATATAAAGCGATGGTAGCGTAAGAATTTTATGTTTATTAAAGTATGGCTTACAGCTATCAGTAGTTTGAAGCCCAAACATTGCCCTAATACATCGTTTCTGCAACTTGAATATAACCTCTTTATCTGTGGAGTTTCCCCAAAATATAACACCGTATCGCAATAAAGATGCTACTAGGCCATGGTATGCAGTAAGCAGTGCCTCTGTGCTGACAGTCGGCGCTAGTTTATATAATGCGTATGAAGCACTGCTAATTCTATGACTTAAAGCCTCTATATGTGCCTTCCAATTTAGCTGTTTGTCAATAGTTAAACCCAGAAACTTAGCATTGTCAGTGTCATGGATTTTGTTACTTTGATAATTTACGTTCATGTCACGGGCAGTGGCTTGTCGTTGGCTGAAATGCATTATTTGTGTTTTTTGTAAGTTTATTTTTAAGTTATTATTATCTAACCATGAAATTATTGATATTAAAGTGCTGTTAACGTCTGTTTCATACGAGTCCATATTTTTACCAGCAACTGTTAGCGTGCTATCATCTGCAAATAGTGTCATAGGATGGTTGATTGCTTTAGGTAGATCATTAATATAAATGATGAATAGTAGTGGACCTAATACACTACCCTGCGGTACTCCAAATGAAATTAAACGCTCCTCAGATAAGTAAACTTTTTCCTCTTTAGATTTTACATCAATTTTGGTAATAGCAGTGAATTGTTTTCTATTTGTCAGATATGATTGAATTAAATTTAATATATTCCCTCTTATACCATAAGACTCAAGTTTAGTTATTAAGATTTTATGATCAACATAGTCAAAGGCCTGCGTCATGTCACAGAACACAGCGCACACAGGTGATTTTTTATCGATATTGGTCATAATGGTATTTAAGAATTCATATACGGCCACATTTATTGTCATATTTTGCCTAAATCCTTTCTGTTCCCTGCATAGAATATTATTCTTTTCAAAGTATGAGTACAATTTTTTATATATGTATTTTTCAAATATTTTGGAGATAACAGAAATGAGTGTAATTGGCCTGTAGTTATGCATTTGCTCTTTATTTCCTTTCTTATGCAGTGGTTTCACAACAGAAACCTTTAAGCGTTCCGGAAAAATACCTTGTATTATGCATAAATTTAGAATATAGCTTAAATGCCCAGATATTAAGTCACCTACAGATTTTAAAACCTTTGTGGAAACCTCATCATAACCTACACTATTTGTATTTTTAAGTTTCATAATAATGTTGAAAATATCATTTGGAAGACATGGAACCATAAACATTGAGCCCTGTTTACCTACTATATGAGAAGTAATATCTTTACCGGAACCTGGTATTGGCACAATTTTATCGATGAAATAATGATTAAAGTTATTTACTATTAGTTCAGGTTTAGTAATTATTTTCTCATTTACTCTAATGCTACGCACTGACTCCTTCGGTACATTTAATTCTGAGTAATTTATTATTTGCCATGTCGATTTACATTTATTGCGAGAATTTTTAATATGATAATTATTTTGGGCTTTTTTAGTGAGTTTAATAATTTGTTTAAATAATTTTGTGTAGTCACGATACTTTATTTTATTAGTTTGTGAAGGCTGAAGTCCTTGTGCTCCATAAAAGGTGTCTTTTTTTCTTGCTACAAAGTTTAAGTCCACGCGATATCCATTTGGGCTTTTTGTTAACAGATATAATAATATGCCTAGAGGGGAAACATAGTTCATAGAACAATTTGAATAGGTCCATAAATGAGTTAAAAGCTACATTACAATCTTCTGTTTGATACATTTCAGAGAACGACAAACTTTCAACACAATTTCTAAATTTTAATATGTTGTCTTTCGCATAATCCCTTTGTGCCTTACGCCAGTACTTAAGTAAACTTTTATATTGTACAGAGCACTTTAATAATTGCGCGGTGTGATCAGATAAACCGAAATCTATCACATCTGTCATACATGATTTCTTAAAGTTATGTGCAAAGTTATCAATGCATGTTAGACTATTTATTCTTGTTGGACGATCTAAGGCTAGGATTAAGTTAAAACTTTGTAGGAGACATTTTAGTTCCAGTGTTACGTTATTACTTTTCATTACGTCGATATTAAGATCACCTGCAAGTATTATATTTTGATATTTCTTTTTGCATATAGTTGATAATAATTGCTCTAATTTACAAAAGAACACATTTAAATTACCTGGTTTGGGCACTCTATATAAACATATTATCACAATTTTATAATTTATTAACTCTATTGCACAGCATTCAAATATACTATTTGAGGATAATTGAGCAACATTAGGCAATTCCTTCCACAAATGCCCTTTTTTTACCAAAATACAGGCTCCACCTCTCTTACTGTCTATGCGGCTGTAATATGCAGCAAGACTATAGTTTGGTATAGAGAGATGAACTTCATGACCAGACATAATAAAATGCTCGGTAACACATAATACATCAACAGTTAGATTTTTATCCGACAGTTCTTCAAGACAAATAGATAGCATGTCAGATTTGTTTAATAAGCCGGCAATATTCTGGTGAAGGATAATTATATATTTATTGACGAAAAAATGTGTCTTTTGGCGAATTGGTTGTATCTGAGGTCGCTAATTTAATATTATTATTGCAAATCTTTTTATTTATGAACTCAAGTTCAAAGTTTGTTTGTACAGATTTATCTGCAAATAGCTTAGTTTCTGATTCACATAATACTTTCTGATATTGTATTGATTTCTGTTTATAATCTATATTGAGAATCTCTTTTAAAATCGACCTTGTCAAGTTTAAAGTAAAGTTTTTTTTATATGGTCGAGATCTAGAGTAGTTCATGTCCATAAAATTTACATTTTCATATTTATCACAAATGAATCTAAGCAGATAATTAAGTTTATTTTCATTCAGATACTTATTTGTCGGCACCTCGCTTATTATTATATTTGTATGTGTAATTGAAGATAACCATGTGTGTAAATTAATTTCCATTTCTGATGGATTATTTTCATGAACCCCTCCCACCACAATGACATAATCATTTTTGTTTAACATAAGTACGTCATTTTTTAAACTCGTAATAACATGTTTAAGGTGTGCACCAGATAGTAGTTATTTTTCTTTAAATGGTAATATGAAGTTCCAGACTATTTTTTTATACAATATCTAAGGAGTATATTCTTACAAAGGCTGTATACTCCATACAATGGCAATGGCCAATTAGTATGAAATAAAATAATAATTGATTATACAATGACGTTTACATAAAACTTAAAAAAAATACATAGACGAAAGTCAGCAGTTAGATTTCCGTGTTTTTTGTTTATAGTATATTATTAAATACTAAAACAATGCTAGATGCTATAAGAGATATCGATTTTTTGTTTGATATAACAAAACAAGTAAAAGATTTTTACGAGACTGCAATAATATTTTTTACCCAAAAAGACTACTCTGATGCAATATTTAACTCGCTGTGTTCTATACGTGCAGCATTACAAGAGGGAAATAAGAATCGCCTCATTGATGCTATTGTAGAGTTTCATTTACAATGGTTACATGCAGTGGCTGAAGTGGAAAATTTCAAGAAACGTTTGAATGAAGAGTTTCCTAAAGATGAAGTGTTTCAAGCCATAAGTTTTACTATTGATGCAATGGGCTATCGCCTTAAGTATTATCAAAGATATATGGAAAAATATCGATCGACTCTTCCTAATAACAAGCAAACTGATCTTCTAGCTGATTTAGAAATAGTGGAAGAAATGCACAAAGACGTAACAACTTCTCTTTTGGAAAAAATGAAAGGATTTAGAAACTACTACTGTTTTGAAGAGTTCAAATTACACTTTACCGATGCAACAGATGATTTGCTTCAATGGTTGGATAAGAATTATGATGGATTATCTATGAAATTGAGTAAATATATAAATTTTCACGTGCCACATCTATCAGGAGATTTGACAAAAACCTTACAACAAATTGTTGATAACTTGAATACCAACCGTACTCCGTCCGCTGAAAAAATGTTAGACCAATTAAAAAGCAAAGGTAAAGAAATAGGATCATTGATACGTTGCACAGCTGGACACAGCCTTGAGCTCACCAAAGTATTTGACAAGATTGATGTTCTAGATGATCGCATAAAGAGATTAGAAAGTGAACCGACTAGCGCTGCCGTCATGGCGTTAAAACATAAGAAAGAATATCTCGAAAAAAGAGTAGCTTCGCTCGAAAAATTAAAAACCACTTTAAAAAGCGTTCTAAATACCCAAGATGTTAAATTGCTCGAAGATGTTACAGATGACGAACTATGTGCATGTCCAGATTTTTATCAATTAAGAGTTTTTAATCACTTAATTCCATTAGCAGAACGTGAGCGATTAGTAACAGAATTATGTTATTTATGGGATATGGCCGTTTTTGGTGAAAGAAGTCACCATTCTATAATATCCATTCTAAGCGCAGCTGAAATGAAGGAAGAATTCACTGATGAAAAGGGCACTTTTTATATAGACGAACATAGTCGGCAAATATATAAATCACCTGATAGTGGTGCACTACTTCAACCCAATGACTGATAGTGGTGCACTACTTCAACCCAATGAACATGGAGAGTTAGTACCTGTTACAGACGACGAAGCCCACGTCTATTTCTATGATGAATGTGGTCGTTACTTTGTAGACACTACTACAAGGCAAAGAGTTTATAAAGCCCATGCAACTGCTAGCGAATATATGATGGACTCTACAGGAGTTTTATTAAAAGTAAAAGAAGAAAGAGATGGAGTGACGTATTACTATGATAATTGCGGTCGCTATTATATTGATCCACAAGGCAAACATATTTATAGAGACGAAGATCAGGTTAGCGAGTATGAGAATGATGGATTAGGAAACCTAGTACGAATACGCAGCCTTTCGGACATGTTTGAACCATGCCCAGATGACGCTCGGGTAACTGAGGACTTTAAGTATTTAAAACAAACAGTTGGTCCAGCTTTACGTACATGCATTGCTAGTGTTATACTGCAGCAACCCCCAGATCCAATAAAATATCTTTCAAAAAGTCTTGTGAAGTTTAGGCAGAATATGGAACTTACGGAAAGAAATAGAACGGAAAAGGCAGAATTAGATGCTGAAAGAGAAATAGTAGCTGCTGAGGAACGCGCTGCCGCTGAGAGGGCAGCTATGGAAGCTACATTATTAATGCAAGGTGGGAGCGAGGCTAGCTATGATTCAAATCTGGTGATGTACATGCATCCAGATGATCAAGTTTCAGTTGGCGGGGTTAGCCCTAAATAACTCGATTACTTCTGTTTATCTTTTTCTATAGCAGTAGTTTTATTTTGTTACCCAGAAGTAGGTTTACCATTTCAGAATGGAGAGATGCATGTTTAGTGTGCCTAAAGCTTTGCTAATAAATTCACAAAGGCCTTAAGTAACAGATTTTCTAGAAAAAGGCCTGTCCAGAGTTAAACCTGGTAAATTACGGAAACAAAAATAGACCTTTAAATTAAACTTTCCTACTTTAAATCTGCGCAATTTAGGAATATTTAAAAAAATGCGTCTCAGATCAAAGCTTATCGCACGCTGATCTAAGCTTTAAAATGCCTGTCAAATGGAGCAAAAACAGCGAGTGCCTAGCATATGGTAATCCTACTAAAGAAGTGAATTTATGTTAGCCTTTCTTTTTTTTTTCAAATATAAATATTATGTATTCTTCTAGTTTTAATAACTGCAAAAAAGAACCCGCACGCTAAGATAAGAATCCATTCTTATAATATAGATATATTTTTTATAGATTTACGTATATATGCGAGCACTTGCACTTGCACTTTTTGCACTGCACTTTTTCAATTAACAAACCCCCCCATTAGCATAAACAATGTTGATTTATTGAATGTATAATAATTCATTCATGTAAAACAGCGTACACTCGGCTACACATCAAGCTATAAGGAATCCAGTATGTGCGATACGCATTGTAAAGGCTTTCCGTAAAATAAGAGGTCAATTTATATTGGAAATGCATACCTTTATGTGTAGCCGAGCATAGCTTTAATATACCTCATTAGTTCTGGGCTGTGAAATAAACTCAGAACAATAAGGAGATAAAATAATTCAAAATTTTCTTCTTAAAAATATAATGTCATTAGTTCAAAAATACATACATACCATCACGCCTGTATTCTCCGAAGGGATATTTGTTCTGCGGTCAATACCTACGAGCAGGGCTGAATTTGGAGGTGTAGGGCAATTAAGGAGTGGAGGCCCCTAATATTTTTTTTGGACTAAACGGTTATTTAAATCGTATTAAATTTATTCGATTCTATTCGTTTTGGTAATTTTTATTGATTGATATTTTTTCTAATTTTACGCTAACAAGCTTACGGGCCCCTCTTGTGGAGGCCCCGGGGCAGAAGTCCTTCCTGCCCCTTCCCAAATGGGGTCCTGCCTACGAGATATTTTCTTCCCATTCCGTCAAAATAAATAAATAAATAAAATAAATATTGCGAGGCCGTTAGGAGAGTATATCTAAACAATATTAACACGACTTATTATTGAAACCGGTAGTTTATCGATATATTGAGCTGTATAATTATTAAAATACAATAGCATACTCTTAAGCCTCAATTATACTCTCAACTCGCAGCTCGTCTTGTACTTCGCAACTGCAACTCGATCGCTTAGACTCATGCAGGGGCTGGACACTTCTATACTTGATATTTATTGCGTCGTCGGCAGAAGAGCTATCTCTCGTCCATACATCCCATAAAAAAAAGTTTTGTTGCGTTATCTCTCTTTATAAAACAATTAGTACATGGGAAACGTCAAATTATGGCCGTAGTGTTCAACCAATGTCATTTGTGGTGAGTGGTGATACGAAACTTTCTGAGAGGGCTCTCTTTTCCTAGTATATTATTATATTCTTTGGACTCATGAGATTCTTTAGGTAAACTCACCCAGTCCCTTAGTCGCCAGTCAGTGAAGTCGGTCGAATCTGTTATTATGTTGTACTTAACTCTTGCAGCTTAAACTCCTTAATACAACTAATCATCATCCTCATCATCATCTTCCTTATTTTTAGCATTTATTACAAAACCACCACTACTACACTTTAACAGATGAACATCTGTGATTCGTGTCGAAAATATTGCTCTCGAAGCGATCATCACAGTCGTGACTCGCGAAAAGAGCGGCGAGTGAAGCGTTACGAGTGAACAATTTACACTTCCATCTCGCCACTGGAGCGCGAATGTCAATGCGGCATTACACCGTGTCTGTATTCCCAATTAAAAACTACTAAATTATTATTTTTTTTATTGTTGACAACGTCACTTACTCTAGTCTATTCTTTATCTGTGTTGTTGTCCTATTGACAGTTCTGGACTTCTGGTCGGTCGGCCATTTGTGAATTTTACAGATCTTCACTTTATCGAGTGAGTTCGCTTCGTTGATATTCGCACTTTGTGGTGGCAGTTCATGTTTTACAATATTTTTAGTTGAACTCGTTTCTATTCTGCATAATTCGTTTTAGACGAATACTAAACGATGTTCGTCGTATCGAACAGTAGTTACATGTTATGACAAGGTGAACCCAATTCCAGTAAAAACAATTTCTATTAGAGTGCCTACGTACTTCCTACAATGATTAATCTTTTGGGGCAAGGTTCTTCAATATTTTATGTTAATTAGTATGCATTGGTGTAGAGCGACGTATTGTGCATCGAGTGTTATCATCACGTGCAACGTTACCAGAGACTCGTGAAGGTTTGCAAGGCTCGTTACTTGAATACAAAATCGCCTGACATCACGACGTCGTTAATTTATTCATTTGCAACTGATGGCATTTGGCGACAGTGTTTGTTAGTGTCGTGTCGTAATGGTACCGAAGCCTCCGCCGCCGCCCGGGCCGCCGCCGCCGCCTGGCCCGCCGCCTCCACCTGTGTTCGGAGCCAGTTCGAAGGGTGGTGGGGCTGATGGAAGGAATGCCTTGTTGAGTTCTATAAGACACGGTACAAAATTAAAAAAGACGCAGACAGTAGATAAAAGTGGTCCCTATATACCTGGAAAAGCGTCTACTGTGTCTGGTGGAGCTGCCCTGGGCGGGAACAGTACCAGAAATGCGGCTCCTCTACAGAACGGTGGTGGGGGCGCGCCGCCTGGACTGGGCGGGTTGTTTGCTGGTGGAATGCCTAAGCTTAGATCCACTGGGAAGCTAGCAGGTAAGAACTCCTCAATACAACATTATAAACATAATGTAATTGTAGATCTACTTATCTGAGAGTTTCATAAGATTATATCTATCATGCAGATAATTATTGAACGATAGTGAAGTAATTAGTTTTTTTTTTATGTGAAAGTGTAAAGGGTTTGGTGCTACCAAGCCATTTGCAAGCAATCATTGCTAGGCATGAGTTTTCTATCAAAATAAGCAGTCAGAGTACACCCCATATGCCATCTCTGCATCATCATCCACAGCCTGACAGCCTTGTAAAACATAAATTGACTGCTGCAACAAACATAGAATCTGCCAAAGCTCGAATTTTGTTTTTTACATCATTTAAAATAGTATTAAAGCTTTTTTAAATAGATTAAAAATTTAAGGGCGCTGCAGAAATTTTCAGTTGAACATACAGCATAAATTTGTTTTATAGTTTTTTAATAAATCTGTCTCATAATAATAATATCTGCTATTTATTATATTATATTATATATATATAGTCAAGGTTTTATTAGGTCACTTTATTAATACTAAAATTATGATACAGGTAAAGTAACAGGTTAAAATTACCACTTTATCCATACAAAATATGTAGGAAAGTCCGTATAATAACAGAGGCCAAAACAATATCCATATGTTTATTTAGGAAAATAATTATTGGATCCCATAGGAATACAGAGAGGATAAAGAGGTAGGTACCTATTAATAATATACAGCAGCCAATGCAGTTTTGATTGCATAAATTTTCCCATCAAAATTTCCAACATATATGGTGGATTTAAAAAAACAATGCAACCTTTTCCTGTCATATACAAATACAAGTGAATGATTTGTGATACATTGATTTTCCTGCTGCAGTATCTTGTATCTTCATCTTCTCCTATACAGGATGGAAGGGACATCGACGCACGTCCGCTTACCATGAATTCAGTACATGATTCTGAACCCCCCGGTGCAGATATTTTTCATCGGATATTAAAAATCCAAAAAGCAGTGAATAATGTTATATTGTATTTGCAGCACAGGTTGCAGATAGGAGCTGACTTTAGGTACCATACCATATTCAAAATGTCGCTTTATGTATGCAATGCAAATGCAGACCAATATCTAAGGTGTGGGGAACCTGTTGTTCTTTTAAGTTCCCTCTAAATTATTCGGCAGTTTATTTCATAAAAAATCTGTTTCATTTTTTAATTTATTCGGCGATTAGCTGCTATTCCAACATAGCGAAATTATGTTATATGAATGAAATTCCCTACTTACTACTTGGACTACCTTATAAGCAATATTTAGAAATTGTAAATCAACCGGTTCGTCATTAGGCATATCACCCAGCCTAACACTTCAGAATGGCTATAGAAATAACATTTTACAATATAAATTACCTCTACTCCTCTCGCCTAATCGTTAAGGAAACCTGCACGCCTGAGTGATGATCTCGGCGCCATTGTAGCCTAACCCCTTTCAAACCGAGAGGAGACCCGTGTTCAGTTGTGGGACAGTAAATTACAGACAGTAAATAATTACACAGTATGTTAAGCAATTATACATTTTCAGGCTCCACACCCAATGGCCAGGTTAAATCCGAGGCACCTCGATTCCCGACCGCCCCAGTGTCAACAAGCAATGTCGGAGCATTATCAGCAGCCCTTTCAGAAGCATTGGCAGGACGGGACAGAGACACACGAGATTCTAGAGAACATTCTAGAGATATACATAGGGAGCTTCCGAAAGACCTTCCAAGGGAGCCCCCTATGAGGCCCGCGGTGAGAAGGCAACCGAGTGACATAAGAACGCGAGGGCCACCGCCTCAACCGCCCACGCAGAAACCAGCGATGCCTTTGGTAAGTCTAGATACATACCTAGTTTGTTTTAATTTAAGGCTGATCGTTCAGCATTGGGCGCCAGTTTTTTTTTCTTTTCTAGGTAGGGAAATGGCAGTAGAAATTGCGACATCCACAATAACTTATTCGCAATTGAGTACTAAAACTTTTGCTTAATCATCGTTATTTTAGCAGAAAGAAGTGTAAAATAGAAGATTCCGCCAAAAATTACAATTTTCTTCAATATCTTTTAAAATAACGAATGAGCGAGGAAATTGTGGAAATGGTAGCACTGTGATGGGCAAAATGTGCCATAATTTTAATCTACTTTGGGATACAGTCTATCTCTGTTGCAAGATAGCTTTGACACGTCTTAGACAGTACCCACACAGACTAATTACAAAATGAATGAGCCGTAGGCTTTTAAGAATCAATATTAAATTATACATTTTTTTAGGTTATGTATACATTCCAAGGTAATCTTTTCCGTTAATTAATTACATAATCCATTTATGACGCTAATTTAGTCGAATGGTATTCAGTAGTGTGACTAAATTTTATGATGAACGATTAAACAAATAAATCTTTCCCATTGTGCGTAGATGACAATTAACTTGGATGTCGGTTATAGTCGAAGGACATTGTAAAACCAGTTTATATAAAACTTTGGATGCTGACTCTAAAAAAATTATAATGTCATGTCTTTACGTTGGCTGAATAATTTGTTAATTTGAGACAATCTGCTACACTATAAACTTTATTAGGTACTTATTGTACCTATAATAAATTACGTCATAAATGAATATGCCAACAGGGATAACCGCACTTTTAATTAAGCCAAATAGGTACAAGTCTAAAAATATTTCAGTCGCTAAATTCAAGTCCGTCACGTCAGACAGCTTCTAATTTCTAAGTTCTGGATAAATCAAAGCTAGACTGGCGATACTAGGCAGTTGCTATAAACTTCCAGGTAACAGAACAAAGTAGTCCTTTCACATTGTCGTGGGGTCTTTCCATGAATTCGGAAACCTTATAGTTTTTTTCTCTTCTTTATTATTGTCTTGTCCTGGGTCTAGAGAGGGTAAGCTACAGTACCATATTTTCAATATAGTCTAGAAGACGCTTCTTTACGCATCAAACATTTTTTTATCTATGCAGTTCCATAACATGACGATGTTACGACGACGTAATTCCTAGCCATTTTAGGCTAAAAACTAATATCAATAGATAGTGTCTTTAATAAATTAAAGTAGGTATCTGCTTCTTCTTTTGTTTCCTCTCCAATCACCGAAGGTTGGCCATCAACTCTATATACTTCTCCTTATCTTTGGCGAGGTGGAACAGCTCAGCAGCACTCGTGACTCCGGTCCATTCACGAATGTTCCTTAACCAAGAATTTTTTCTTCGGCCAACACCGCGTTTCCCCGCTATTTTGCTCATCATTATAAGTTGCAGTAAGTTATATCTCTCGTGCCGAAAGACGTGCCCGAGTTAAGCAACTTTTCTTTCTTTGACTGTCAGCATGAGCTTGCGGTCCTGGCCAATTCGCCTGAAGACTTCGACATTGGTGACTTTCTGTGTCCAGCTAATAGAAAGCATACGCCGGTATACACACACTTCGAATGCCTCGATACGTTTTCTGAGGTCTCCCTTGACTAAAAACTAAAACTAGGTATAGCCATATATATTTAACTTATTTTTTAAATTGTCAGATCAATGAAAACGTAATCATAGTCGTTGGGGTGCAATCAAATATTCTCCATAATTCTCCGCTATAAAACTGCTGACTAGCCAAATGTTCTAATGGTCATGTCATATTGTGTGGCTCATACTTAAACGATAGACGAAGAATGGAAACGTCTGCTTAACCAGAATAAATTGTTATACAAACATTCTGTGAAATCTGTCACAAATAAAAGGAATTATGTCAATCCAAGGAAAACAATATCACAGGTCCTGATTTCCAAGGAACTAATATTCAAACATGGCGATTACGATGACGTCAAACTGATGCATTGCCAAGAAATGTATCAGTGTTGTAACTTCTTCCTTATAGGGGAAACGTAAAAACAATGTTTTTATAAAACGAAGCATCTTATTCAATTGTTATTTACATCAGCAGACGTGTTGGCTTGTGGAGAAAGTTTAGAAGTTCGTCGTTATAATATTTGCGGGCTGCTTACGTCATAATATACGTGATTAAATGTGCTCAAGAGTTAGCTGACAAATAAATACAATGGAGGTGTTTCTAGAATTTATAATTTCATTATAATTAATTAGTTGCAAGTATTACTTATAGTAACAAAAATTTTTTTTATGGTTTTTAAGGGAAAAATTCTTGACCACCACCGGCAAATAGATCAACATCAGGCTGATACTGCTCAAACAGTGGCCTTATGCTTAGACAGATTTGCAAATGACGTCACTCGAACGATATTTAGTAGGCGATCACGGCTGGATTACAGCGACATTCTAGACGACGGGTATTATTTCACCCGATCCGATCCAAATCATATAATAAATAATTAATAAAAAAAACCATTAAACGACTTTACTTGCTGATCTCTCATTGCACGAAAAGCCTATACAATGAGTGATCAGATTATATTGGAAATGTTTGCCAGAATCGAACAGCATATTTAGTGTAGGCGTCCCAAATCACCTCTACCTTTACAATAACCTTTAAGACAAAAGAAAGGTTTACTATATATTGCTCTATGTAACTACATGTAGCATAGGTAGGTTTTATAGGTTTTTATGGAGTCTGACCTCTTCTTAACGACCTTAACTTGCACGAGCGAAAAATCTAGACATAATAATAAAGTTAACAAGCCGATGTTATAGATATTGAAGAAAACCAAATATTTAGACTTTATTAGAGTAGCAGAAGTTAATACAACAAATTTTCCAGTCTATCTGTGTGTTTGTATACGCATCACGCAAATACCACTGCATGGAATTGGATCCGATTTTCACAGTTGTATTGCTGGAGATCTAACTTAAAATTTGGTGCATTTTTTATCTGGATAAGCCGCCTAAAAACCGAGCCTAGTAAGTAAATCCTCGGGGACGCGAGAAAACGCGGGCAACAACTAGTCCTATAATGTATAAAGTTCAAGTTTCCTAATCCTAAGACAGATTTTTGGCATTGAAAATTGTATTTAACTACATTCTTTGTTCTGCACTAAAAATAACGTTTTCAACCCACACAAGTGTTGTGAATGTAAAAATACCCTAAGCGGGGATGATGGCCACGTGTCGCAATAAAAAAACAAAAATACCGCCACGTGGGAGGGGCTAGTACAGATTTGGTAACTTGTTTATTTTGTGCCAGTGCGCACGATGCGCCACCGCAGACTTTATACTTAACCTTTTTGGATTGGAACTTCATGGATAAAAGAAAGGTAGTTCAGTCTCAACTTAAATTGAAACCAATCACTAAATTTATTATAGATCCAGTTCGTCTTTATGTTTAGAACCTGTAGTACTATTTATTATTATATAGCAATGAGTGCATACCATCTGTCGACCAAATAAATACATTTCTTAGGACTAAAACATCAAATATTTTTAAATAAAATAAAAACGCCACTGTCAATGTTCAGATTTTAACCTTTGATATAGTCGAAAACAATGAGACCACAAACTACAAAGAACATCTGTTTATTGTGTTATAAGACACTTTTTATATTTTTTATTGTATTAATCATGGATGGTACGGGTCAAAGCGCGCGTAACTTTGACAACATCATCATCGATCAAGCTTATCGCAAACATGGTTTTTGCTGTTATTAACGAAAAAAAAAACACAATTACTGTACTTATAATTTTCCTTCCGTTTTGATAAAGGGATATATAAAAAAATCATTATTTTTGAGAGGTGAGAACTATTTGGTAAAGGTGTTTGCATACTCTATCGATGACAAAACTATGTAAATTAATTTTGATTGTTGAACTGTTCTTTTAGAAGTTCTTAGACTGTGTTATTATTTTAAAGGAAAACATAATTATAAATTACACCCGGTATATATTAAGAGATCGCTTTTAGCGATAAGACCGCCCATTGTGCCATTTTATGTTTTATAACTTGTACTTAACAATAGTTTTTGGTGTGCAATAAAGAATATTCTATCTATCTATCTATCTAAAATTATATTATGAAAACATTCAACCGCAAATATAATATCTGCGCATTTATTTGTAAGTAAAAGTTGAATGAATCATAGTCTTTATCGCTTATGATGTAGCCTTTGACTTAAAGATTTAATTATAGAAGCTAATAGAGTAATAAATCTAGGAGATTATGAAGATATTGATTACATTGTACTTTTACTTATCAAATTCTAAATAACTAGATTAACTGATTCAATTTCAGAAAACTTCACAGATTTTGTATTGCCAAACACGTTTTCATTGTCCTAATTAATCGACTTCGAAAAAGGACAAGACAAGGCATACCACAAAATCATTGAAACCTCATTTGTTCTTTAAAAAAAAGTTAATTTAATAAGTTGTATAATACTTACGTATGGAATTACCGCCATAAATCTAAGAGTTCACCACTATACCTCTAAGCCAACAGAACTCCGAAGCTGAAAAAATATTATTTAAAATACCAATACTGTTATACGCTGAACCCGTACATTCATAAGTCAGTTCCAAAATATGTCCAGAAATTCAACTAGTTCTCAAGTACAGACAACGTCTAAGTAGACAGTGATGACTTGTGGAAGGAATTTTTGGGTTACAGAAGTTTTAATGAACCTGATGTGCCAAACGATTCTATGTTTCAAGAAGTATTCTGGCACAAACGTGTCTTTGCTAACACCGTGTTAGGAAAAGTTCCTTTATGTATAAACGAAGCATTGCGATTATAGGATAAAATAACTTTATCTTATTTATCTTTCTTAAATAAAATTTACTATGTTGGAACATCGTAAAGTTTAAGTTTATGTTTTCCACAACCGACGTAGTGACTTCATTTCAATTAGTTGAAAAGTCAGTATCGAAGGCTATCTAATTAAGATGTTCGTGCTAATAAACGACAAAAGTAATTATGTCAATTATATTATAGTAGATAGCGGCCCTGCTCTGGCTAGCAAGGTTAGAAATTCATTCTTGATACCGATGGGTAAATTGAAATGCTGATTCATGGTGAATAAATAGTGAATCTACTACATAAGAATGTATTAACTGATATTCAAGGCCATGAAACTGCCAGTTTCATGTAAATCAACGTACATTTAACAAACGGTTTCTAGTAGGCTTATCTAAATCTCAAACAAGTAGATTTCAAGTTAAATGCATGATCGATTTAGCAAAAGCTTTAAAATATTAAGCGACATGATACACACATGTAAAATCGTCCAGAAATTCCAATATTGGTTCCATAATCCATGAGTTACAAATTTCACACAGAAATCTCAGCTAGGTCCGCGACTGTGAAAATATTAACGATTTGATTTCCATACAACAAATATTTTTATACTTCCCTTGGTCTCTTTTCCAAAAGTTTTACTAAGTAGTCAATATTGGCACTATGATATAATATCCATCTAATGAAAGGATTTTTGACTGCACGCACTGCAATATACTTGCTTCCCCTGCGATAAGAATTTTTAGAGTACTCAGTAACTGTATTAATAAACCAGAGTGACTTTATGGATCGGATTAAGTCCAAAAGGACACACGCGGATAATTCCGGACGAGCCCAATGATGCCGAGTCATGTACTCAAAATGTTTCCGGCCCTGACTGAGGTCAAACAGCGAAAACGGGGCGCAGTCAAGGCAATTTATTATTCTTACAAAGAAATAGATTTTGTGCACGAGTTTGGAAGATCCGTGGTAAATAATTAATGAGGTCCTATATTATTCAATGTGTGAGGCGAGGATTAGGTTTCTATAGAAGCTATTTATTGTGGAATCCAGGCAGAAATTTTAAGCTTACGGAAGACGGTGACAATGACATGTCTTTTCAAATAAATATCAAAATAAATTCTTCCTTGATATCTACTTCGATTCATAAATAATGGATTATTATTTGTGTAAAACGAAATAACTAAAAGCAAACCTATCAATATTGATAATTTCTGTAGAATGCTGTTATCAGTTAATATATGCCGCTGCACTACTTTAACAAAGTAAAGGTACTTGTTCTGCTTTCGTGGGTTTCCCTGAGGGATCCAGAAGTCCACGTGTCTCAGCTCATCTTCCTCTCCTGGGGCTTATTTATTTGGGTTTAATGAAACTTATTATTTCCTCCATTCATTCGTGTCAACCGTCACCTTTTCATATTTACTTCATCTATACCTAATCTACTTAGCCATATCTTATGGATCCCTCTATCTATCTACCTACATTGGTTACTGGTTTCGTCACATGCTTTTCATCCCTTTTCATCAGACCATACCAAGACATCGTTATATTCCAATGTAACTTTTCTGTAACTGGCGCTACTTTTCTTCTTATTTAAGAATTAAAAAATATACCATCTTCGAAGCAGCATACATGAAATGTTCCGTGATTTTATAGCTATTATAGAGAGCCACAGTATCAGTAGATTGATTTGTTATCGCGCAGTCCGTTAGCTGACTCAAGTATTATCTGATAATTATCAATAACAAGTATTATGTTCACGCTTTCATTATTTTTTACAATTACAACATTTTTAAATTTCGTCATAATCGCAGGGTTTTTTGAGAGTTATGGACGATACGTTTGTATATTTTGGAAATTTTAATATGTATAGGGTGAGTAAATATTTATATTTTGAAAATCAGTTCTAATTTTTGCGTTTTGAAGAAAGGCTAGGATTATGGGCATCATTCTTCAATTAACATATTTATGTCAAGGATTATTACAAGGAAAGCTGATGTAATCGTTGTTAGCGTTATAGTTTTGGATTATTCTATACAGCAAGCGTAACGCGTACATTTGAGCGCTATTTTTAACTCCAGTAATGCTATGTGTATCTACAGGTATTTTAAACTTAGCGGCGCTGTATCTTATCACAACGTATTCTGCATCATTTTAATTTCATTGTTATCAATCCACATCAGTAGACGATCACAGTCCATTGCTTTCAATCATTTACATATTACCACCCGGTTTCTGAGAGAAACTCTTGAGTATTTATATTATAGTCAATCTGCTCGTTGTCACATCTTATGCCAACTGATATTACTAGTTTAAAATAGTTTAATTAATAATCAGATATATACGATACCACTTACGTCGCAAAGTGTAGCATTACACCTAATTATTACTAATTAGATTCGTCGTGATAATTTTCTGAAGCCCTAAAGGTTTCAGATTCGCAAATAATTAAAGTTAATCACATTAATAAAGCTGTTCTTGTAATTACTACGGAACGGTGTAAGCATCTACTGGAATAAAAATATTGCGTTGATTAGTTTTCCGGACGATACACTTTGACCGCGTTTCACAAAACAATGATTATGATACGGAAATAGGGCGTTTATGTTAAAATCATTATTACACGTCTCTGGATTGTATCATGAGCGATTAAAATACAGTTGATGGAGACGGAAGATTAGATGAATAGCACATAGATTTTTCTTATTTTCGTCGGCTTGTTCACAAAAAATGGAGATAACTAAATACGTATGTGGTTTAAAATTTCCGAGATAGAAATGTGAATTTGTTTCTATGAAGCCTTTTTTCTGGGACAAATCTATGTGAGATAATGTACATTACCAAAGAGGTTTTAGAATGTTTCTAATTTGGAAAATTGTAACAAACTTTTTGAGAAATTATGATCTGTTTTGAAGCCGCAAAATATACACATTCGTTTATGTTTTACACGTGTTTCGAACTGATTCGATGGGGGTGACGTGAACATGCGTGCGTGATGCTGAGTGGAGCAAATATTTTTGCCACCTTGCTCCGATTTTATAAAGTTACATCAATGTCAAGTAAATAATAGATAATATTGATAACGACAGAAAATGCTTGATAGTAGTATCCCAGATAAATCTTTTAGTTATGTCGTAACTGTTTTATATCATTGGAAGAAATTGAAAGTTTTTCTCGCGTAGTCGACAGGTCGTATATTTCAATACGGCAGGTCACGCGCCATTTACAAATTCGATTTATAAACTGAGTTTCCGAACGTCTCGGTCGGTTTTCGCGGTAAAGGGCATTTGTTTTTTTGTTTATTAAGTTGTTATCTGTGAGTGGTCTGCCTAAAGCCGGTTCATCATGCACGTATAAGGCAAAGTGAGTTCCAAATACTTCGCCAGATGTTCATCTGGAATATTAAATGAGGAAGAGGGTATTTATTTCGTCAGACTTTTTGACAGTATTTATAATTTTATAGACTGTGTGTGTTAAAACTAAATAACTCTAAACTTTTTATGGACCCTTTATATAGGTTATTTTCATAGAGATAATGAATTTATATCCGAATTTATATTCCGAATTTATATATATTCTGTATATCCGAATATTACGCTGGTTGTGTCCTTATTCTGACAGATTAAAACTGATTTAGAAAAGCTCGTATATAACTCGGTATAATCATTAAATAATATTGATGATCCTTTTCTGTTAATAATCCTTAAATCAGATCGCAAATATTCCACGTATCTTGAATGACTCAGTCTGCGAAAAAGATACGAAAAAAAAATCAATCGTCGTGATCGATATGCGGTACACTGTACGGTATGTATGTAACAGGGTTCATTTCAATGTCAGTTTTTTACGACAAGTATGTTATCAAAACTTCTCCAGCCGTAAATTTTGTAATAGTAAGTTTTGTTAAAGATTTGTAAGTACCAATGAGGACAAAAGTGATTCGACAAAGTGTATTCCAACATTTAATGAAATGACAAAGATACAAGTAGTTAGTCATTGTAACAGGTTGTCATGTCGTAGTACGTACGACCGTGAATATCAATGAATTGTGAATCATAAGAGTCATAATACTATGTAGATTTATCCCTTCTTAATAATAGTTTACTACATTCGGATAGTACAAGTCTTAACGGGAAATATTATATGTATTTTACGTGTATCAAAATAATATTATGTACGCTCAACAATACAGGCAGCTAACAAACATCTGGGGGCCTAGACAATGTCACATCGTTATTATCAATAACGAAGTTAGATATCAGAAATGTATGGAATTGGCATAACCTTTCGATATGTCACGTGATGAAATTATGTCAAATCCATACATTTCTGATATCTAACTTCGTTATTGATAATGAAGAAGTGACATTGTCTAGACCCCCTGTCATATTATAGATTTCGTTATAAATAATTAGGTCGCCAAAGGATTTCATAGAAGGCTGCTTACAAAACAATATTGCGTGATATAGGTATCTATACTAGTCTATACTAATATTATAAAGCTGAAGAGTTTGTTTGTTTACTTGAACGCGCCAATCTCAGGAACTACGGGTCCGATTTGAAAAATTCTTTCAGTGATAGATAGCCCATTTATCGAGGAAGGCTATAGGCTATAAACATCACGCTAAGACCATTAGGAGCGGAGCATAAATGGAAAATGTTGCAAAAACGGGAAAAAATAAATGAAAACCACGCGGGCGAAGCCGTGGGCGGAAAGCTAGTTACACAATATTTGTCAAAACACATATTATTTAGTTAGCTGCCTGTTTACCTGTTTTGTTGACTGTACATTAAATGTAAGGAGGAAAGGATAAATTTTATCCTTTTTCAATAATACTATTTTCGGAAGCTACGTGTAATAAATGTCGAAATTGATTAATTTGAATACAGTTAATAATACGTTCTATTGTCATTAGGTACCTAAGTTTGGTCAGACTTTTGTTAACTTATTAACTATTTTATAGGAATAATTTTATTTCGGACAATTAATTATTAACTACTAATAGGCTATTCAACTGCTTTGAACATAAGCATTGTACATGTATCGTATTTTCTTTGTTATTTCAACTCTTTAACTTTTTGTTTCTTTTTATGACAATGAAATGTTTGTTTTAATTTCATTGGTCTAGAAGCAAGCGTGGGTGCTGAGTGGGAGGACCGACCTAGGTTTGATTCCCATATCGACTAAATAGTTATTCTGCAGCAGCTCGGAGTATGAATTTGTGCCGGTTAATGGCAGTAGGCTCGCCTCCTGTTTCATAATACCTAAAACACCGGCGAACACCTCTGCCTAAAGAAAAGTCTTTAAGATAACAGTACTTATGTATTATTAGTCATTTCCAACACCTCTGTTTTTGTTTCGTTGTGGTAATTTGGTAGAGTAGGCATAATTTAGGCTAAGTGAGCAATTGAACCAAACAATGTTACCTTTGAGTAAACTGTTCTCGCACCGTTAGAAAAAGTATTAGTATCATTGTAGGTCATACGAGTAAGTTAATTAAAATTACCATTACGTTTCCGAGGCGACCTCCATAATTTCCTATGAGGAAATAACCATGGAGTTTCTAAGTATGGAACTGGCACTTTGAATCTATAAATCTTGACAATTCTCGATCTAACTCAGTACAGTTTGTTCGATATAAGTAAGCCGATCGGAACTTAGCCGTTCCGAACTACCGCGGTGATAAAATCGTTTAATAAAGTGTTTTAATACATAAATATCTAAATTGGTAAATAAAATAATTAGAAATGTGAAACTTATAGGACTCTAATTATCTTTACACCGACTTTTTCTATTAAAATTTACCACTTCTAAACCACTTGCAGACAACTTCCGATCGGCTTACTTATTTCGAACAAACTGTAGATATAATATCTGTGACACTAAGTAGGCAATATCTATTCGAAAGTTGTACCATAGTGTAATGAAATCGAATAAAAAGTTGTACCATAGTGTAATTAGATTTCATTACACTATGGTTGTACAGTTGGAGTTTACGGAAAGAATGAAAAAAATTACCATGGATACGAAGAATAAATGTGAAGAAGTCCACCCTCCTTTTGGCGAAATCGGGTATAAAAAAATCCATAACAGCAGTTCGATACTGTGAGTGAAGTCCGGCCTGGTAAAAAGGCCTTTTAGCCGAGTTAGCTATACCGAGATCACTGCCTGTCATGTGGAATATCTGTTTTACATTGTGTAGAAGCGATATGACATACTAAAAACATATTTCTTATTGAGATTTCTGATCGATAGAGCGGCTATGACTTCCAGATGTTAATCAATACCTGATCTGAAACCATTTTGTTGGAATCTATATCTAAACTTACAAAGCTGAAGAGTTTGTTTGTTTAAAGGCGCTAATCTCTGGAAGTACCAGTCGGATATGAACATTTTTTTTTGCATTTGATAGCCAAATTCTTGAGGAACGGTATAGGCTATTTAACATCACGATCCTTAGGAGCGGGGCTTAGCGAGTGAAACCGCGGAACACAAGTATGTAGTTGCAGTATGAGGGGCAATTTCGCAACTTGTAAATTGAATCCATTGCGAAAATATTATCAGTATCATAGCTTGGTGTACTTATAAACATTATGTCAGCAGCCGATCGCCAATGTTGAGTAAAAATGTTGCATAACAAGTCCGTGAGGCCAGTCCACCTTGCTCCTCCAAACTTCCATTGGCTAAGTTTGCGTATATCCAATATCGAAGCTCCGATACAGGCTCCAATTTGAGACATTTCACGTATCAAGTGTTTGCGAAAATTCGTTTAGTTTGCAAAGTTGGTCGGACTTTTTCGTGTTATTTACTTTTTTATTCGATTTTACAGCTGTCGAAGAGCAAAGAGTGTGCTCTAAAACTTGTCTAGTATCGTCATTCGTTGATGCTTTGATAATACATACGTCAGTTGCCGCTAACGTGGGCTTGTCCATTAATATTTGTGAAATCGAAAGTAAACTTAAAGCCAGTTTCATTTATTACACTCTGTTATCGAATCTCGAAATATCGAACACAAATTTCTGGTGTTTCAGGATTCTCGACTGTCTGAAATAAAAATATGTGGTGACTTTAGAGCTACAAATTTAAGAGCCTTTAGCCTCGGAGAGTTTTATAAGTCTCGCCATCTTTACAATTTAGATTAGCATATACTGATTCATCCTGAATCTTATTGTATATATAGAAAACTATAGTAAATAAAAGTATCGTTCATTCAATAAAGATTCACAGATGTTCCGCTCACTACGACTTCTGATTCATCTCATTCATTTAGCGTTTCATGTAGGTACGGAAATAGTCTGTTCCGGGTATATGGTCAATGGTCAAATCAGTCATAAGCCACAGGTGGATGGCCATTACCACATAAAGGTCCTTGATATAGTCTCACTTTAAATCGGTGTCAATAAGGTATCATTTGAGTCATCAGTCATCACTGACTCACGCAGATTCACACCGCATGATGATTCATCGGATAACGTGCCTTGTGCGACTGTGATAGGATTTATAATTAGTTACAGAAGGGTATGGCTGGGTCAGGCCCAACTGCAAACGAGTTCCTGTTTGCGGACAAATCATTTAATTTTATGGTTTTATATGTGAATTGTTGTGGGATTTTTTACCTTATATGCCACTGCCCGTTATAAACAAGCTTTATTTGGTATTTTATTTTTCACACGTTCTGCGAAACAATAGTTAATAGAATGACCGCCCTGAGATTTAGTTCCTCCGTAATATAAATGAATATGACGTATTTATGTACACACGGCTACACATCAAACTATATCAAAACCAGTATTGGCGGGCCTTAACTTCCATGGAAAACCTTTACAATGGGAGGTCAGTCTAAACATGACATGATTTATACAACATTATATTTTGTATATGCGAAGCAAGAATATAGTATGTTCAGAATAAGTAACTGAATCGATTCCAATATTTTTTACAGCAGGTTATATTTTTTCCCAAAAATTTTAAGTACCTATACCTAACAAGTAGGTTTCCATCCGCAATTATACGCGCACAAAACAAGTCATTGCCGGTCAAAGTGGCACTAGGCGGGGGCGCACAGCAGGGCAGTCGCCTGAAGTACATGCTACAGAATCTACAGATTGATACGAAAGACAACCAGATAACATAACAAGCTTATAACTTCGTCATTTTTCAAGATACAGTTTTGAAATTTTATACATAGATTCTTTGCCTAAAAATACTAGACACGTGTTTCGTGTTTCGCATATTATACTAAAAATGACCTTGTATAGCTTTATGCGTAGCCGTGTGTACGGAAATTCATAACGTTATTTTCATCAAATTAAAACTGCAATGATAGAATATAAAGACTGCTCTACATAATCATTTTTAACAGCTTGTATATAGGTAGTCTTCTCAAAGAATAATGTACAAAAGCTATAAAACCAGTATAGGCTGGCCGAGCATTGTAATAAAGGCTTTTACAATGAGAGCTCAGTTTATACTGGAATGTTTTTATACTATTTTACTGACAGAATTAAAATTTATAAGCAAGACTTAATATATTTATTAATTGCGGAAAGCCAAACTCAATAAAATATCTGGCCAAAGTAGTCCGTTTACCTATGGATTTATGACAAGTGACGAATCTCGTGATGATACTATGTTTATAAAAATGCTACCTATGTACCTACTGTTTATAAATTATTGAAACATTTCGTTGAAAATATGAATAAAGGAGTGTGTAATTCGTAGCACATGGCGTTCTGTAGTTTTTGCCATCTTTATGACAATTAAAGACTTTAAAAAAACATTGACCCAAAATATTCCCCAATTCGCTCACAAACAGGGTGCAGCCTCTTCACTTTTACGTAGGTAGGTTTAACCGGGCGGACAATTCGCAACGGTTGACTCATACGCAGATAACAATTATATCTGCACATGGTTTATTTACAATCGTAATTGACCAGTTGACTGGTTTTTTTAAGGGTTTCATGAAAAAGTTAACCTTGTAAAGCCGATCAACAACATCATCATCAACCCATTACATTGTCCCACTGCTGGGCACGGGTCTCCTCTCAGAACGAGAGGGATTAGGCTATAGTCCGCCACGCTAGCCTACTGCGGGTTGGCAGACTTCACACGCCGTCAATAAAATCTCTCAGGCATGCAGGTTTCCTCACGATGTTTTCCTTCACCGTTTAAGCGCGTGATAATTAATTATTAATACGCACATGACTTCGAAAAGACAGAGGTGCGTGCCCTGGATTCGAACTCGAGACCTTTGACTTGGCAGTCCAATGTTCATATCCATCGATCAACAACAACAAAATTAAAATTGGTTCTTATAAGAACGTTATAAGCATTTTAATTTTTCGCTAGACAGAGTGGGCACTAATGAAACATTTGCCGTCATCCGTCCTTAGGCCCTACAAATTCTATACTAACATTTTGTTTTTCGGGATAGGAACAGAGTATTCCCTCCTAATCTCTGCTAAAAACTTTAAACGTGTAAGTATATCTTAGAAATATAATTTAAATTATTTTTTTTTCAGTATAGAAATTATAATTAATAGTATTTCTCATACATACATTTACCCCATTTTCCCATTGGGGTGGCCAGAAACTACACAACGCCATATGCTACGACGATTCTTGCATTCCTCCACATGTTGTTCAATAAACGCTATTTTATTAATTATCATCATTAAACTACCCTATTGCTTATAATCTACAAGTATTCACGAGCTCTGCAAAAAGTTCTAATGTCAATGTTTCTTCATTTTGGTTAATTAGTTATGTTGTGGACTGCCTCGTTAGTCTAGTGGTCCCAATCGCGACTGCTACGTTAGAGGTCTTGGGTTCGATCCCCAGGACGAGCAAAGTGTTATTGGGTTTTTCTATGAAATTCTTAGTAGCAGCTCGGAGTCTCGATTTGTAAATAGGGCAATAGGCTCGCTCCCTATTACATGGGTGGGTGTACATTAAGTACACCTCTGCCTAACCCTTCGGGGAATACAGGCGTGATGGTATGTTATGTAGTTATGTTGTGTCAGATGTATTTCCCATTTACGTAATATCAGAAATGATTCACAGCTTATGACTTTAATTGACGTGAGGACTTATCTTTCATGGTGCCTATGTGCCTAATAATAACGAAGCGAAATTCAACAAATTATATAGTAGGTACTTACGTTTTGCAAAATAATGTAATCGTTAAGTTTATTGTACTAAGTATCTAAATAACAAATGTAGCCTTCGTTTATTCTGAAGCGGTAATAAGCTGAAGTGACACAAATAAATAAAATGTAAGTGTCTGTTTGTAATGTCAAAATAACAGTTTCTTTTTACTAAATGCTGAACGTAATTACGGTACTTATAACAAAAATAATTATTTAAAAAATTATTGTCTGCCTGCCTCTTCGGGATAATCCCCGAAATGGCTGGACCGATTTTGAGGAGCTAATTGTATAAAGAGTAGATTAGGCTATTTAACATCACGCTATGGACCTTAGAAGGTAAGAAAACAAAAACAGAAGCCACGGGTGAAACCAGAGTATTGTGTGTCATTGATTCATTAGTAAGAGATTTATTAAGCGTTTTGGAACAATTAACATAAATTCTTCAAGTATCTTCATTATTTTCTTTGGAACCAAGGACCGGATTTTTAATAAAGTTGCTACACAATGAGAGTTCTTAAACTTTATGTCATGATATCTTGTTCTTTGATTTACTAATAAATAATAATGGTGACCGGTGATCTTTTGTCAAAGTCAAATTATTCATTTCAATGAGACCAATATTTACTTTTGAATTAAATTGATGAACTAGTAAAATCTTCTTTTTGTCCGCTAACATATAGGGTTTGAATTAGGTGCTACGCTATTGCACTGTGATGTCTTAGGCCCCATTTATAATAATAATATAAATCAATTATTCTCAGCCATGACATGCTATGGCCCATACATACCTTACAAGCTAACATATATAAAATATTGTAAATCAATGCCTCCTTCGCTGTTTCTCTTGTGAAATGGCGGAGGTCCACATATTAACATCTGCCGCCGAGATGATGGTTTACTTTCGACAGGTATATCCTGAGGATAATCTAGTTTTTATCACAAACCATTGTCATAGTATGACAATGGTTTGTGAGGGCCTTCGATATGGTAAGATCTGCTATAATCAAGCGAAGAGCATGAATCGACTCTAAGGACCAAAATAAAATAAACCTACTTAGTCCTAATTTCGGCAACAAAATAATCTATTGTGTTATATTTAACTGTTAGCTAGTATTACACTTAGCGGCAGACGCATAACGACAGGCTATAATGTTATTGTGTTCAAAGTTAGTACCTACATCAGTGAGGTCAGTTGGCCCTGTGCCAATGAACGTCATAAATAGCATAACACTTACTTATTTGTGGTTTTAGATGACACATACAAAATTCTTGCACCTAAACTATTGCTTTAATTAGGTACTTGCAAAAATGCTTTGTTTATTGTATTATATCGCGTCACCTTAAATAATAATATTATACCTATATAATTTCAATTACATTATACTAGCTGTGCTGGCGGAAATGCCTTAAAAATTTGGAGGGTATATTTTTTTTAAATAAAACTTTTATTTTCATCTAAATATAAAATATTACAATAATTTAGATTAAAGTACGCTTGGCAGCCCTGTCTCCTTTTTTTTTTTTTTTAATTTATTTAATTATATAACTATAAAACAAAGGTATTACATATTTCTGAACTCGCCAAACTTTTACGTTTGATGGCGAGAGGCGCTCTTTAACTAAACAATGAACCAAATATATAAATCTATAACATATGTATTAATGAACGTATATCTATGTAACTATAAATAAGTATACAAAAAAACACTTACTCCTTATATCTTATATTGTTATCCCTTACACTGTATTTAGTTATATTAGTAATCCAGTACAATATTTTTTAATTTTTTCTTAAGTGATCCTATACTAACTTTTTCTTCTTCTCTTAATAAATCTATTTTATTAAATACTTTAGGTACCAAATACTTAGATGTTCTCTTACCATAATAATTCATTGTCTTTGGTTTAACCAGCTTGTTCTGTCTAACCCTGCGTGTGTTGTACTTGTTCCTAATATTAACTTTATATTCATCAGTATAATAATATTCCAAGCCTACCAAGTATTCAATTTTTTTATCTATAGGTATAATTTTACATATGGGAAATAACTTATCATACTCTTTATTACAGTTATCATGAACATTTTTACTAACTAGGAACTTTAGCAGCCTTATTTGTAAGTCTTTGATATCTCCTAAATATGTAACAAAAGTTCGCCCGTATACAAGTAGTCCATAACTTATTAGCGAGTCGGCAAGTGCAAAATAAACTATCCTTAATGTCTGTTTATTTAATACATTTTTTAATTGATAAAATTTACTTAGCACCGATCTTAGCCGATTACAAATGTCATTTACGTGTAATCTCCAGTTAAAGTTCTTATCTATTGTTAGTCCTAAATATTTAAAATGGTCCACGTTATCCAATTTAGTACAATTACAATTATATTTATGTCTATGCAAACATTCGTATGTATGTCCTATCACTGTGATATGTTCCTTACTTACAGATTTTGCAACACTATTATACGGCGAGTGTATATGCATACATTTAGTTTTTGCAATATTTAATATTATTCCATTGTCATGTGCCCATTTGCTTATATTTTCGAAATCCTCCTGTATACATTTTTGTACCTTAGCTATATCTTTAGATGCATAAACAAGACACATGTCATCAGCATACATGAACACCTTACATTTATCTACGACATTGGACACACTGTTCACGTGCATTATATAACCTACGGGACCGTACACCGATCCGGTCGGCACTCCCAAATCTACAACCGCCTCTTTCCCAGCTACACCTGATACTATTGTTCTTATTGTTCTATTAGTTAGATAGTTTTTGAACCATTTTTTTGTGGGTCCGCGTATACCGCATTCGTCCATTGCCTGTAATAAGATCTCATGGTCTAATGTGTCAAACGCCTTTTTATAATCAATGAAAAGTGCTATAACCTGTTTTCCAGAGTCTAAACAGTCATTAATATAATCTGAGAATCCTAACAAAGCAGAGACAGTGTTGCGCTCTCTCCGGAAACCATGCTGCGTGTCACATAATATGTTGTGTTGTTCTAAGAACACGCTAACCTGACCTACAATAAGTTTTTCAGTGATTTTATCTATAACAGATAATATTGCGATAGGCCTATAATTCACATACTGTAAATGACTTCCTGATTTGTATATGGGACGTATAATTGCATTTTTTAACTGGTCAGGATAATTACCAGTGGATAAGGACATATTTATTAATGCAGCTAGAATAGGACTTATTCGTTTATGTAAATATATAATGTCTCTCGCCCGTATTCCATCTGAACCGGGTGCTTTCTCATACGACAAGGTTCCTATGACCTTTTCTACATCTGTTGAAGACACTTTCTTGTATCTATAGCTTATCGTACTCGGTTGTACGTAATTATGTCTATCTAAAAATTTAAAGTTACAGACATGTTTAATTGCTTTTATTTCCTCCGTAAATGTTTTAGAAAAGTTTGTACATATTTGATTTAAATTATCTGTTTTTCCTAAATGTCTTAATATAACATCATCTAAGCTAGTTTTATTTCGACCCAACCACAGGTTTATGTTTGTCCATATTTTCCTAAAATCCCCATTACATTTTACAATTTGTTCCTTGGTGCTGCTACCTGCATTTATTTCGTTTCTGATAATCCTATGGGAATTTTAACAATTGCTTGCTTAGCGGATGTCTATACTTAAGAGCATCCTACAGGCCAAATTGAAAGTTTGCAGTCTTTATAGTTTTTGAGATATCATAAATAATGAGTGAATGGTATTTCGCTTTAAATATTTCCGGTCCCATCTGGAAATTTGTACTCTACAAATAATGAATTAAATTTGATTTTCGATTATTTAATTATTACTTAAATTGTTTTGTATTTGTTGCAGAGTTCGTCGGATTCGGTGCTGACGACAAACTCCATACTAGACCGCATCAGCAACCTTCAACAGCAGACATCAGAACAGGGTTTAGCTCCTCATGTCGCGTCCACATTACACAGAAACAAGAGCTCGCTGCACGCTACTGGACAGGGCTCGCTGGGTAAAAACTTGTTCTTTTTGTTCTAAGAAGGCAGGAAAACCGGTACCTCTAGCGTTCTATTATTGAGGAAGATTCAGAGTATCAGTCATTATATTTTTATCTAGTTAGAAGATAATAAAACAGAAAACGTTTGAATATTTACGAACATAAAACAGGCTTAATAATCCCCATAGTTCTGGGGCTGCAGCGATCAGTGTAATGCTACATACATTGTGACACGATGCACAGACTTTTTCAGTCGCACAGAAGTAAAGTGACAACTTTTTTTCCAAGATCCCATCTATCTGTTTACCAAAATGTATCTTAGTTCAGTAGTATAGATGTGAAAACGAACAACAAATAATCAGCATTTTCAACAACAACTTTTATTATGTTTCAGGTGGTAGCATGACTTCTCTAACGTCCGCGCCGCCTACTCCAGCGCCCGCGTCCTCTCTCTCCACGTCCGACCTGTGCGACCGGCCCGTGCGAGTGAGCCACGGGAAACCCAACTTAGCGCCGAAGCCCCCACAGCTGGCGCCGGCGAGTAATACCGATACTAGGCCTTCGCCCCCGCCGAAGAAACTCATCACTAACGGGAAAATCGCTGCTAGGACACAGAGCATGAGAATCCCTAGGTAAATAATAGCTAAAATAAGAAATTATGCTAAACAGTGGTGCCCCAAATATTTGGTTATTTTTCCGGCTGAGTAAACTATCGCGTCTGACCACGGTTTTAATATTGTTTTTACCGCTAAAAATGGAATATTGTTCAAAATCTTTTAGGTACTTTTATTTCATTAATCGTACATATTTTTGAGACTGCCTCGTTGGTCTAGCTGTCCCAATCGCGACTGCTACGCTAGAGGTCTTGGGTTCGATCCCCAGGTCGAGCAAAGTGTTATTCAGTTTTTCTATGAAAGTCTCAGTAGCAGCTCGGAGTCTGGATTTGTGCCCGGTGAATGGCAATAGGCTCGCCCCCTATTACATGGGACCCAAACATACCGGCGAACTGTGGGTGTACATTAAGTACACCTCTGCCTAACCCTTCGGGGAATACAGGCGTGATGGTATATGTACATATTTTGATATGCTATAGCGGGCTATTTTCCGCAACTCCATGACTAAGCGCGTGTTTTTCGTGTTCGTACATATTTTATTGTTTTGAGTACTCTGTACTAAATAACATGTCATACTAGTCAAATATGTTGAATTCTACATTAAACGCGTGTGTATGTTTTGTTCAGATCACCGCCAGCATCGCCGTCGTCGCCGCAGACGGGTGGGTCGCGACCATTCAACCTGCCGCCTGCGCCTCTAAACCCGCCTATTGGCACCAAGAATCCAGCTTCACATTTCGGTAAGCACCTGCCGACCGCTGAGGTTGCCAGATGCCGCAACATTTAACCCCCACCCACCAAAAAAATACTATTTATTACCCCATTAAAATATATTTTCTACTTTTTTTCCTGCTTTCATTTTTAAGATGTCGGTAGGTCTGGAATTGTGAGTTTACTTGTACTGAGAGTGCATTTATAAACATTCTCAGAAACACTATTTTTTTTACATTTCACATTTGAAACTTGTTCTGTTTGGTGCAGGTACGATGCGAGCCCCGCGCGGTGCGATGCGCCCACCAG